>NW_019104491.1:3650534-3677920 GCF_001995035.1 Momordica charantia
CCAGTGATGGACGAATGGAAGAGGAACACGTGGGCGAGGCTTAGCCAGAGAAATAAAAAGTATTTATCGCGTCGAAGAGAAGGTGGAAAATTAATAAAAATTGTAGGGGGAGGGGGTGGGTTGAACAAGAAATTTAAGTGGGTGCGTGAATGTGATGTGGTGTGCTGTCATTTAAGGGTGGGGTCCACGTGATTTTCCTCTGGTGGGACCCGCATTTTCCAGAGGTTTCTGATGGCCCAAACAACCGGCCCAAGTCTTGCCACGGCCCATTTTATTGCGAACGAGATGGGCTCCACTTGTTATGTCTTACCTTACGTGCTGTGTTCAACTTCTTTTTGGAAAATAGTTGAGAGAATTTCTGTGTTTTTCCGAAAGTCTTTTGAATGACAAACTATAACAATTCCCTTGCGTTTTTTTGGTAATATATTGATTGGATTGAGAGTGCTTCTAAATAAGTTTTTCCATATTAGAAAATAAATCTTTCACAAATTGAAAGTAATATAAATTTGATTTTGAGAAAAGTATATAAGAAAAAAAGCACTAAAAGTACTTTGTGACATAGCACTAGTAATTTTTCTTTGAAAAATGTAAAACTAAACATCAAAGTTGTAAGCAATGTCCGAAGCACTTGTCCGTTAAATCCACCATGATTGGAAGTAAAATAACAATGTTTTTCTGCTGTGTGAGAGAGTACTTATAGAGTGCTCTTGATCTAAATGCTTGATTACTTCAAAAAAATACTTTTACAAGAGTAAAGCTAAATATTAAAGTAAATTTTTTTTTTTTAACTAAAAGCATCATTTACTAAAGTGTTTATGATTACAACATTTTTATTAGAAGTACTTATCTTAAAAGCCCTCCTAAATATTTTGTTCCGAAATTGGGGTTGAATGTTGGAATGGAAAATTTGTCATTTGGAATTTTCTTGCTTGTGGATCCATTAGGGGCGAAACTAGATAAGATTTTTCATTTGAGGACATATCCATAAACATGCAAGTCAGCAAAAAGATAACTACAAAATTTTTCCAATAGTTGCATATATGACAAAATAAGCTTTTAGTAATCTTAAAATACAATTTTGATCCCTGACGTTTGGAAAATGATTCTAAACAGTCTCTAAGATTCTTTAACAGTTAGTTGACTAACTTTAAAATGATGTAACAGTTGTGATGACTAATTTGACAAAATATATTAATTAAATAATATTTTTATGATGGTTGTATCATCTTCTTCCTTCTCCGATAAACTTCACCGACATTCTTTCGCCATCTGCCATCCATTTCATATTTTAAAACTTATTCTTCTATGGAAGAGAAAGAGTAATATCAAATTCCCTAGATCTACTTACTTTTAGAGACACCTATTCTCAACCTTAAAAGACATTTTGCTCCTATAGAAACAGCACTCTGGATTTACAAATGTAATAAGAAAAAGAAAAAATTTCATTCCAAACCTACTCACAAAAAATATTAAAATTATACATGTTCATCGGAATGAATGGCAATTAGAAATGTCTAAATTTCTAATTAGGCACATGAATGTTTTTAAAAAAGAGGATCATATTTGTAAAACTGTAATCTCATAGTTATGTTGAAATTTCTCCAAATTGAAATCATGAAAATTGAGGTCGTTACCTTTGCAATAAATAAAAAAATAAAAAAAGGTCGTTATATGGTAGGCGATCGCGGCCTCTGGTATTGATGGGCTGAACCATATGGGTTGGGCCTAATGGTTCCAAACTGGCACAGAGACTGAGCCAGTGGCTTGATATGGGCCTATACCCAGCTTCCTTGGGCTATTTAAAATTTGAAAGACATATCCCATCCCATAGTCCCCCTTTGACACAATTCGAGTGTGAAAATTTCTACATGAATAGCAAAACATAAGTATATATTTTCTTTTCCTCCTTTCTGTTTTTAAATAAAGAAGTATATATTTTCAAATATAGACTAAAGTTTGAAATTTTATAAAAATAATATAATACGAATCTTAAAATTAAATTAAAGTTTTTTAAACAATAAGGATTTGTTGAAAAAACACTTAAATATTTAGCATTTTTAGATAATAAATAATAAAGAAATACGTCTTTGTAAAGCCGCAGAAACCAAATGCTATTCTAAGACTTTTGACTTCGATTATCCGTTAAAATTGGACACGTGTACTGTTATTATTATTATTATTATTTAACAATCAAGTTTGCTCCAATTTGAATGCCACTTGACTTGCTGTTCCGGTTACCGGTAAAAAAATGCTTCGCGGTTCGTTTTATGTTGGGAGGTAGGGACATCGGATGTTTGATCAAGAATATGTCTCCCAGTCACTTTCTTCGCTTTATTCTCTTTTCATTACCTTAAATAAATAAAAAATAAAAATATCCATTAATATCTAAATAGAAATGACTTGATTAACAATTTCCTCGTAGGATAAAAAAAAAAGATTATTCTGTTAATATTAATATTACTTATTTAACGTTATCAAATTCCATTTTATTTTGTTTTAATTAGTTTGCAAAGTAATACTACAAATTGAACAAATATTATAGTTTGTGAATCTGATCAGGCTTATTTTTTTTCTAGGGAGTTAATAAAGGGATTCCATTAAACCCTTTCTATCATACATTATGGTTATTAATTTTAAAAGCAAAATAAACACRTAGAAAAGAGTTTTATTGCTAACTTGGTTAGCATTACCCCATACTTTCATGGTAAAAAAAGAACAATATGTTATTTACCTTTTAAATATGGTGTGTTATGTTATATTATTACTGAGTGAATAAAATTAACTGAATTAATATAATAATAGAACTTACACAGCTAAGTAAAGCGATGATGTGGAGTTAATTTAAATCTGTACTGTTTTACCGTCCAAATTCCAAACCACACACCTGAGAAAGGAAGTGGGAAAAGAAGAGAAAGTGAAAGAGAAAAGGCTCTGAGCTTCAGCTAAAGTGCATGCAAACAGTTGGAAAAATATTTTTTTGGTCTCTCTTCAAATTCCCCCTTTAATCATTACACAAAAAAGAAAAGGTAATTACTCCAAAAAAAACAGAGAGAGAGAGAGAAAAACTTACCTCTACAGAGACCGACTTGTAGGAACTTCGACTTAACTTTTTACTTCACATAGTAAGTAGAAATTCCTACTTACAGAGGATAAAATTAACTTTGATACTTATCTATGCATTATTTATTTATCACCGTGAAAAAATTGGAGTAGAGATAAAAACATAAAAAAATAATTAAAAAATACAATTAATAGTTATCAAATTTTTAATAATCGTAATCCGTATTTATATCCATTTACCGAAGCATGTAATATTGTTCCTTCTCTATCACTCAAAATTTGATAGCTATGTGTTAAAATTAAAACTTGATGCATGAGTTAGTAGGAGTATTTTCCACGTAATCAATAAAAACAAACAAATCTAACTGCATATTAGCAATTCTCTCAAAATATTTACATTTTGGCTTCACTGACACAAAATCATTAGGAAAAAAGAAGAATTCAAACCCAGAAAAAAAAAAAGAACCCGCATCCAAAATTGGAAAATTTGGTGGAAAACCAAAGGGGATTAATTTCTTTTCCTCATGACTAATTAAGCTTGATCTTCTTCTTCATCATTTTCATGGTGACTCATTTCTTTAACTTTCCCGCAAATTTCACCCGTCTCTTTGTGTGCGTTCTGAAGCTTAAACCCAGAAACATTGCAGTCCCTAAAGGAAGAAACTTTGGCGGTGACCGGAGTGGCCAAGAAAGTGGGCTTTTGGTCTCCGGCCATGATCACCAAAATCTTCTCTTCGTAAACCTTGGTTTCATCGCCCTTGCCGGAGTTGTTGTTCTTCTCGTGATTTTCGGCATTTTCACTCTCTAAATCTCTCTCTTGCCGCTCTCTCTCCTCTGATTGGACGGAGAGCTTCCAGTAGGAGCAGGCCAGAATCAGCAGCGCGAAGGCGATGAGCCCCAGCATCGCCGCCAGCCCGCCGAACAGGTACGGCACCGGGGAGTGCCACGCCGTGCGCTGCAAGACGGCCGTCGGTGGCGGCGGCGTGTCGGATGAGGCGGCTGCAATAGGTATCATACTGGACGGCGGAGGGAAAACGGATTTGAGGTTTTGTTGGGTGAAAATTTTATTTTAGAGGGTGCGGAACAGAGAATGGAAAGGGCGTATTTATAGGCCATGAAAAAAGTTTCCGGTTCGGTCTTTTCAGTGAAAGGAAAAAAAAAAAAAAAATTTCAATGTTGAATTACAAATTTACAAGTTTAGTTGTAAGTGTTTAATTTTATAACTAATAGATTTATGTGTTTTTTAGTGAGTTTAAACAAACGGAGTTAATCAAAATAATAATAAAAAAATCCTTTTTTGAGTTCAATAAAAATGAAAAGAGGAATTTTAACTAACGATGTATTATATGTATCGATCTATTATATGTGTATATTATTCTTGAACTAAATTCAGCAATAATCAAATATATAAAATTGGAACTTTCATATATGCATTACAATATTTTTAAAGTATACATTAGAAGTTTAAAATTTTGTTATAAAACTTTTAGAATTTATTAACGGCATAGAATTTAATAAAATGATAATTTTATTTGTACTTTTTATTTAATTAATTCTGTTATCATTACCCAAAAAACCAAACTATTAAATATTATCTATATTGCTCAATTGGTGGGAAGTGAAATTCTCACGGTCACGTGTGTCGTTAAACTAAAAAAATAATAAATCAAAATATATATATATTATAAACAATCAAAAAATATATTAGTCACTAGTCACGAAAATAGTTTCATCTAAGTTAATACTCTTAACGACAAATTTTCAACCAATAAAAAAAAACTAAAGTATTAATTTTATCACTCATTTAAATCACCACCAACAGATCCTAAATTTAGATTCTGCCACGTCGGTCGGCCGCACTTCATTTTTTCCTAATCAAAAGTATTATTTTATTCAATTTCGAAGGTTATTTTCAAACATTTACGGCAATCCATCCAGTTATGCTTCTGGTTATTTTCTGAATTTCTATTTACTTGGTAGATGTATAAAGTCAAGCTGGATAAACGCCGTCGGTTGGATTGCTCAAAAAACGACAGAAAGTAAAATATTTTTTAAGAAAAAAGATGAAAACGATGGGGAAATTATGATAAGGATGACGGGAGACGTACCATGATGCTCGAATCAGATCCAAACTTGTCAACCGTAATTTTAAATTTTTTATTACAAAAAAATATTCCTTATTATAGAATATTGCAATGTAATTGCATCACTACCCCCTTCAAATCTAGTGACATTTTATTCTCTCTCTTTTCTCTCTCTCTCTACATTTTGTACCTTCCTTTGCCATGTCTTCTTGGAGTTAATCTCTGTTTTGTTTTTCTTTTCTCTAAATATAAATAATCACAATTCACATCATGTAATTGGGTTATTGTATATGTTATAGATGGGTCAAGGGTCTACCACATAACCACTTGTTCGAGAACACGTGTCTCGGTCTCAACACACAAACATGTTAAGAACAAAGTGGAATTGACAAAAATAAATTTGCTGATTCTGATATAGAGAAGTCAGATGAATCTATAAAACGTCCGCTAACACCATATATATAGGCATTAGAGCCGACGGTCATTTGACATTTATGCTCCTATACCTGAGGGACATGCGTTACTTGGTGAAAGTTGTGTTCCATGTGACTTGAATCCAAGGTCTCAATATTTTATTGAGACCCCAAGCCACCTAAGCTATCATTGGGACGATTTTTAATATTCTTATTATAATCTACAAAATCTAACAATTGTACAATTTTGTAAAATTTACCGGCTAACTTTTTAATGTCGTAATGTTTACTCATACAATTTTTTACCTGATAGAGAGTCGTATCACATTTTATCAATCACTGTCAATAGTATTCACACGAAGGATAGATAAGTATATTTCAGATTAAATATTGAAACATAATGTTTTAAAATTTAAAACCTTTAAGCACATATATATTTCATCAAAAGTTGAAATGAAAATTACATTCCACAAAATATGAAAACAAACTTCATAATTTAACCTATCTGATCTCAAGTTTAATTACCCTTCTTTTTTATTTTTTATTTTTGCATAATTTATAATTAGGTCATTATACTTTTTTTTTAATTATATTGGTCTCTTAAATTTGAACAAAATTTTAATGTGAAGCAATAGTATTAAAATTTTAGTAAAAAATTGAGATGTGGAGGTGATTTTAATAAATAAATTAATATATATTAACTTTAGTGCATGTAAAAGGTGGTGTTACATGAGGTGGAATTATGCTGTACTGCCACTAATAATATCAACTTTCTAAGACATTCGAAGCTTAGTGGAAAAAATTTAAAAAGATTGTGAATATTCCTAGTAGCACTTTGTTTTAGTGTTGCAACATCTGGGGCATTTTAGTCCATATATATTATTTTCGCAACATGAAATATTACGCACCCACTAATCTAGATTGAGTGATGGATGATTTATAATGATGAAAAAATTAATGATAAAAGCTATACTATATGGTCTCTCTCTTAATAATATTGTCCTTTTGTTTTGTTATATGATTTGATCCTTTTTTTTTTTTTTAGCATGATTTGATTCCATTTGGGTCTCTTCTTAATCGCATCACTGTCAAATATAGCTTTATCTCCAGGTAATTATTATTAAAGTAACTGTCCAGTTTGCCCTCTAACATCTCTCTCTCTTTACCCCTTTGTTTTCAGTTGAAATATTTTACTTATTTTTAACCCCATAATTACTTGGTTTAAAATAAAGTTTGAACCTTAATTTTAATTCACGACTTCTGATCGGGACATATATTTTAATAAATTGAGATACGTTAGGTTGACGATTATATGTTTGGATAATTAAGAGTTGTTGGATAAGGTTTTTTTTACCTAATATGCTTTCATACCATTTTTTAGATCTTACCAAAATAAAAAAAGTACTTTTAAGAAGTGAAAAACTAAATTGATAAAATAGTAAATTGCAATAACAAAAATATAACGAAATGAAAACTTTTATCTTTTATGATAAAATGTTATATGATCCAGTTGTGCAATTTTTTAAATTAACTTTTACAATCTCATTATAATTTATAAGTGGTATATGCACCAATATAAACATAATTAAATAGGAAAAGGCACCTAAACTATTATGATTTTGAATCCCATGTCTCCCTATGTTGTGAAAGAAAAGGTAGTATATGCAATTTATCCAAACAAAATATTACAACTTTTTTTTAAATAATTAAAAACTAAAACCAAAACTAGATTCCATGTGAAATATGTAATTTAATTGTTCAACTAAATGATATAAATAAGCAGTTTAACTAAATGAGTTAACCAACCAAATTAATTAGTAATAAAAAAATAACCAATAACTCTAATGTCAAACTAACTTTAGTTAAGTACACCTGATACAAACTATCACAGGTATATAAGGACGAAGTGCGCGAACAGAAAAAAAGGATGTGGTCATTACAAATACAGTGTAATTGTGTTTAAATAACATTAAATATGTCCATTCAAACATTAGCTCAAATAGATAAAGAAATCTATTTATTACCATATTAAAAGTTGGATAGCTCGATCCTGCATCATTAAATTAAAAAACTATAAATGTAGATTCAAAATTTAAATATTCTAAAAAAAATTCATACAATAATAACAAAATTTATTTATTTATTTATTTATTTCTTCGGAATAAATAAAGTGGTTGAGTGGAGAGCATTAATGGTGCCAATGTCCAATAAAAACCGGTTGGGCGGCTCGTGAGTTTCGGTTGAACTTCACCGGTTTCTTGCGCCAAAGCGTTGACCGAATATTGGTGCCTGTGACACGGCATATGCCACCGGACCACCGACACAACAAAATATCAACATTAAGATTAACACAAAAACTTTACTTCATATCAAATTTCTTTAAGGTACATCCATATTTTTGTGGTACTAATTTAGCTTGATATTTAATTTGCAATCCGACCAAATATAAAAGTGAGGGTAATGATGATAATAGGAGTATTTATTATAATCGACAATTGATATGAAATAAAGATTGCTCAATTAAGAAGATTGATTAGTTTAAATGACTTGTTTTAAATTTCAATTTATTTGCTCTAATTTTATCCATCAACGACAATTTTAATACTGATTGTTTATTTTGATGTAATTAAACATTTTGTTTAAATGATGAGGAAGATTAATGTCTTTCCTAAAATTAATTGAGGAACAACTATAAAAAACAACTTTATAAATCACCCTAACTCAGTCAATGAATTACACAAGATCCAGGTAAAAATAACTACGAAATTGAACTTTAGAATATTGTTCTCTTAAAAGTAGAAGCTTGACTCGGGTTAAGACCATTAGTTTGATATAAAACTATAACTTCTTCAAAAGATATTCAGATAATTCATAAATTGATCAGGATATTGATAATGTGATCAAAGTTACTTTTCATTTTATAAAGAAGAGCTAACTAAAATAATGGTTAATTAATTTTCTAATACAACATAATATAACAAAAGTGCCCATATAAGTTTAGTTCAACAATAATTTGGTACGTGATTGTAATTAAGAGGGTCATGAATTCGAAYTGCCTCACACTGTATTGTTACATAATTTGGTTGTTAAGGAAATACATATTAAAATAATTCCTAKAGACRACAGTGGTAGAATATGAACCAATTATCATTAACTCCCTTTAATGGCTATTTTGGATAAATGAACAAACACATGACGATTTATAAGAGACAACTCATTGATGAACTATCTTAATAACTCAACATTCGATCGATAACTACCAATGTGAGAGATTAATCCATTGAAATATCTCACTTTTAACCATTCGTAAATTGACACATGTATCTCGCGGTCTTTACCATATTTAATAAAATTAAAATATATATATATACACTTTAAAAGTATGTGATGAAAGCACTACAAAACTYGATGATCCAAAAAAAATCCAATAAAAAATATATGCGAGGAGTTGGGCTGTGAATTGAATGGAATCCTATCACTTTATTTATGTTGTTCACGTTACTTTTTTATTGTAATCAAGTAGATATTTGAGTAAAGATAGGACTAAGTTGAAAAACTGAGTACTGGTGTTAAGATTAAATCCAATCGCAGATGAAAAAGACAGAAACCACAATAAAAGGAATATTTATTATTTATTAGAAAAAACAAAAGAAACGATTATATTTAAGGAAATGAGTGGGGCCCAGCGAGCACAAGCGATCCGTCGTTTCCCATTTGTGGTGTGCTTTGTCACCCACTGAGTCCCTGTGGGCCCCACTTCTTCCGGCATCGGACGCGGTGGGCCCTTGTTTATATCTGGATGGCGATTGGCCGAATCGGAGACTGGGCAAGACGCGCCGCCACTATGTGGGCCCCACAGAATTACATCCTCAAGCATTTGGGTCCCGCATTTTCCCTTTTTTCTTTTCAGTGGGGCCCAGATTTCGCACCACCCTATCGCTTGCTTTCTCTTCTTCTTTCCCATATTCTCGCTGTGATCAATAAACTAATAATTCAGTTATGATCAAATTTGTATTCAAATTCAAATTTAATTCACCTAGTCCATCAACTCCAAAAATGAAAAATTTTATTTATGTTCGTAATTTTTTTTATTATACTTAGTTTTTGTCATGGTTTTAAAGAGTCTTCAACATTGATATGAAAGATAAATCGATATTTTTATAATTTTACAAAACAATCGACAAAATATAAAAGCCATCAACAAAATTTTACTTACTAATATATATATATAAATTTTGAAAATTTTTATTTTATTTATAGATAATAAAATGATTATTTGTTAATTTAAATATTTTATTTCGAGTTTTTATTTTTATTTTTACAATTATTTTCATAAATATTCATCGACATCGACATTTTATTGATATTTATTTCGATATTTCCATGAAATTGAGACATCGACGTTTCCATTGATATGAACATTTAAAACATTGATTTTAGTTGATTGCATAATATATTAATAGAATATTGATTGATAAATTTTAGTTAAGTTTGGTGGGAGATAAAAATAGATAAACTTTTAAGTTATTGTTCTTTTTGAAAGTCTATGAATTTTTAAAAACCAATTATTATTTTTCGCCTTGCAATGGTATATGATATTGAAATAAATTTTTTTGATGAACTTAAATTGCAAATATGTCTATTCTCTTGAATTTATAAAATTTCATTGAGAGAAGATATAGAAAATTAGAAATCATGAAAGATCGTCTGAAAATAGTGTAAGAGAACTATTTATATAATTGCATACCAATACCGACTCTTAAATTAAATGAGCCACAAAATTTGAAGTTAACCTTAACAAAAATAACTGAAAATTTAGCCGACTCTCAAGAGACAACATAGATGATGTGAGTTATAAAGGTTTGTATCTATATTATTCCTAAAACTAATTAACGAAATGACAACAAATAAAAAATGGAAAAACACCCCCTTTATATTATACCTCTCCAATAATCAATGTTATCAGCAATAAAGACAGAGATTTATTTAAACTAATTTAATAAATTCAAAAAGTAAAGAAAAAAATATTATAATTAAATGATGTACTAAATGAGATAATTAATACAATAATTTTTTATGGGTCCATTTAACATCATCTTTTTTTTTTAAATAAATTTAATTAGAGTGTGCTCTACTTGGTCGACTAGCTTCAATCAACCAAGTGGCCAATCTACTGTGTGGTGGATGCATTTTTTTTATAAGAAAATAAATTAATCCATTTTGATGGATGCCTTATTTATTTAATTTAATTAAAAATCACTTGTCCACTTTCCTAACCAGATATTCTCTTTTCTGTTAACGAAAAAGCCACTGGGAAGTTGAAAAGGCTGCTCTCTAATTTGATTCTTTTCTCTCTCTCTCTCTCTTTTTTTAATGTCAACTTTATTATATAATTAGATAAATATTCCTCCTCTGTACTTTTCCTTTCTTTCTCTTATTTATTCGTTACTTTATAAAATTATATATTACTGTAATCAATCATTGGTTTGGTTTCCATCAAGAAATTAGAAACAGGCACCCAAAAATAGTTCTCAAGATGAATTGTAAAACATTGCTTGATAATATTATGATTAAACAACGTAATAAAATAAGGATAAGACCTGTTGATGTGATATTTTGATGGGCATAAATAGTACGAGTTGGTGTTGAGTCTTAACTTAAGTTATTCAGAAGGAATTACGTACATTTGAGAATGTGAGATTATGATTTTCATAGGGGAACATTAGGAAGAGTGGCCCGCGATTACGTGTCAGTATCTATCATTTAGCGAATCTTTCATGGGTAGTCAGAAGATCATCTGCTAGTGGAATTGACATTACCGACGGTCAGCAGATTTCTTGTCGACTATAATGTTTTCAGGTCAGAGCAGAGCTGAACCATACGTCTAGACATGTGAACCACTGCCTCCTCATCTTAGATGTAGCCGAATTGGTTCTTGGACACACACCTAACAATAGAAGAGCGCCACGTGTCTACATTTGGTTTTACCCCTAACAATAGAAGAGCGCCACGTGTCTACATTTGGTTTTACCCCTATCAAAAGATTGATATCATCTATAATGAGTACGAGCTTAAAAAAAGATTATATTGATATGTTTTTGCAATTTTAAAGAAATATCTAGAAACAACACAAATATACCCACCAAACAAGATTAAAAAGATATTGTAAAGACAAATACTAATAGAAGATATTGAAAACGAGATGGGGGAATAAAATCATATCTAATAGACCAAACATAGTACAAGAATCAATGTAATGACGATAAATTATATGAAAAATTTGCATTTCACCAAATGGATAACAAAAATTGCACTCTTACAAAGTGAGATAGATATAGGGGATGGAATATTTTGGTACCACAAACATAAAGAAAATGAAAGAAGATTTAGTTTTGGAATATTACATCACCACCATCATGTATCATAGACTACTTGGTTAGAAAATAGAATTTAAACATTAGTTTATACTTCCAAACATATAAAATTTCAAACACAAAATGATATTGTTATCGCTATCCCTTGAAATAAAGGTGAGTGGATTAGGGAAAATTCAATTCAAATCAGCTGAGCTTTATCAAAATATCTGAGTAAATAATTTGATTTAAAGTTTAGGAGTGATGTGTTTATCAAATTGGAAACTAACAATTTTAAGTCAAAGCTCACATGTTGGGCCTCGTTTACTTGTCCAATAATAATGGGCTCGATTTTTGATAATAGGCCGAATATTTGTAATAAGGCCCAATAGAAAATAAGGCAAAGGGTAGCCACAATCTAAGAAAAGATTTGGTTTTGGTCAAAGAAATCAGACGGTCGGAAATGAATCTGAGAAAAGGGAATAGCGTGTGTTGTGGTTACTAGATTATTCCCGTGGACTCGTCCCCGCGAAGAATCAACAGGCTTACATTGAGCCACAAGGGCTCAGACCTGTCGCAACAATTACGCGCCACGTTCATCACTCTCTTCTTCCCCATTTGTCTGCAAACCAAACTGCTTCAAAAGTAACAACCTAAACTTCTCTTCTGCTGCTTGATCGTCGGCTAATCTTCGGTAGGAACAAGGAGAGATTAAGATTATATAGAGAAAAATATTTGGCTATATAGAAGTAGCGGACGAGGAATTGGAAGAAGCTAATCCGAAATGAGTTCGACCGTTTCGCGGTTGATCCATTCAAGATCATCGATTCCCAAGTTATAGTGAGTTCATTCCATCTTAGAACAATCGTTTTTCTTCAAATGGTGAATTGTTTTTTTCTTTGATAAACTTCCCATTGAATTCGTGTTCGCCGTTTGTATTGTACTATACTTCTGCTACGCGATTATTTAGTTCATCAGAAGTGTATGGAATTCGGCACCAATTGAGTTTGGAGGGGGGCGCATCATGCTGTTTATGTATGTCGAATTTCGTTTGGATTTATTATTGGTCTGTTTGCACTATTGATTTCATAGGTTTCAGGCTCTTTTGATAATGTTTCACATTGTCGAACTGCTCATCATTGTAGCAACTCGAAGCGGAACTGTTTCCTAGAGAATTGTAATTTTTAGGGGTTGCTCGGTTTATTGGTAGTCAGATTTGAATTCACTAGGGATAAAATTGAGAACAATATGATTGCATTCGCATCCAATATTAATTGTGCAACACCCACGACCTCCTCCAGCTTGATCAAATCTGGATATTCATTCTTTATTTTGGTGGTAAAATCCAGATGTCAAGAATAATTTCCCCATTATAGCTCTTTTCACTTAATGTGATTAACGGCACTCATTTTGTCGTTTCTGAACTATATTGTATAGCACAATGGCTGCTTCAAGGGGCGGGAGACCATTTTCAACAGACTCTAACAAGGTTGACGAGCCGTTTAAGGTCGAGGAAGCAGAAACAATTAATGTTCCTCCACCTCCAACTGAGAAGGTATATAAAATGAAGGCTAAGTGATGTAATGAGATTCTTCGAGAGCTTTAGGCTACTCCACTTGGGGTTATTTGTAATTTTCGTACTTCCCCTCCATATCTTTAACTTTAATCTCTGTTATCTTCCTGGCGCATGCATTTGATCAGTTGCTGGTGCTGGGTGGAAACGGATTTGTGGGCTCTCATATCTGTCAGGAAGCTCTAGATCATGGTCTTACAGTTGCTAGCCTTAGTAGGTATGTTTCTAGCCTTAGTAGGTATGTCTCTAGAAATGGCAGTGCTTGTTACTTAATGAAAATGTACAGGAGAAGTCAGCTCAAAATGAACATGATTATAGATGGGGAAGTAATGATTTGAGTTCCTTTCTGTTGTTTAATGAGTGAGAACTTCAATGCCTTTGTTCAATTTGCTAGTGTCAGGAACTCCACGCAGCCATCATAATCATTGGTGTTTTATTATTATTGTCAGGTCTGGTAGATCATCAATACGTGATACTTGGGCTAACAATGTTATTTGGCATCAAGGTTTATTTCTATTGAAGATGTTCTTATTTGCCATATTTGTGGGATATCTTAATGCCTCAACTCTTTTCCCATTGCCAGGAAACCTTCTTTCACCTGATTCATTGGATGAAGCTTTCAACGGTGTTACAGCTGTTGTATGTAGTCCTCAACTTATTTGAATGTTTAGAAAACGATTAAAATATAAATTAGTTACAGTTTTCTGACATTGCTCCATAGATAAATGGAATGATTCGAGTTCAATGTGTGCCCTCCCTGATTAACTATCTAGACATTTTTGGCGGACTTTCTAGAAGCCATTACTTTCCAATTGTAATCAGAAACAAACTTATTTATGTGGACAACTACAAAATTATAGATTTATCCCTTTTGATTTCTGCATATATAACATTTCTTATTCCTGCAAAATTATTTCCCTACTTGTGCTGTGGATTAATCAAGGGAGGATTTTCTTGTTCACAAGTTTTGGTAAAATTTTAGTTTTATAATTCTAGGTCTCTTGCATTGGTGGTTTTGGCTCTAATTCTAAAATGTACAAGATCAATGGGACGGCAAATATCAACGCAATCAGAGCCGCTTCAGAAAAAGGTGCAGTTGTTTACGTGGCAATCTAGATTCTGTCTGTCTCCTGTCAAAACTTAAATCTTTTCAATCCTTTGCAACTCACCTCATGTTGATAACACCATTTCTTCTCCCCGGTAATTTTCTATATGTCATGTGTCTCTGTTGATGTGCATTGAGTGCCACATGATATTAACAATATACAATTTTGGTAACTGCTCTTATCACAAAGTAATTGTAATGCAGATATCTCTGTACTAGTAATTCTGATGCAGATTTCTCTGATGCTCAAGTATTCCTCTTAGAATCTACAACTATCTTTTTCTTTCTTGTTCCACAGTTTTTTAGTTGTATCCTAACTGGATGTTCTGGTCTCACTGTTTAAAAGGTCGTATCAATTATTTTTAACTTCAAGATCTTGTCAAATGATTTTATCCTCTTTAATACTTGTTATACTTGGGGACTCTTACCAAGGCAAGACCTTTGTCTTACAGGTGTAAAGAGATTTGTCTATATCTCTGCTGCTGATTTCGGCGTGGCTAATTACTTGCTGCAGGGATATTATGAGGGAAAGGTAGTGTTCCTATTCCCTTGATTTCAGGAGCTGATAAGTAATCATAGATCTTGGACAGTTATATATCATGTAGTCTGTTAATGCTGTCCTTGATCTAATCAAAAAACGGTGGAGATCTTATAAGGAAAAAAATTGAACACTGAGGGAGGAAATGACTTATTTAACTATTACCAGAAATGTGGGATCACCAATCTTTCCTTTTTGTGCAGATAGTAGGTCTATATTACATTGTTTTCTTATAAAAGTCCTTCTCATGACTCATGATTTGGATCGATGTGGCTCATGCAAAATCTGTGTTTTGGTTTGTGCAGCGAGCCGCTGAGACAGAACTCCTAACTAAATTTCCTTATGCAGGTTAGGCTCTTGTCATTGCTACTGTCAAATTCTTAACTCTGTATTTATAAGGTGCAGTTCAGATATATCTGTAAGACGAATGTATTCTCCTAGCACTCTTTCATGTAGCTGCTGGAAGCAGATCTTGCTTATTGGCTTTCATGAACCTATTTTTTTCTAAATTACATAGTATTTTACTGTTAGCAGACCAGTGTAGACTAAAGTATCAAGTAATTTACATTTTCAGGAGTGATTTTGAGGCCTGGATTTATTTATGGGTCCCGTAATGTTGGGAGCATGAAGTTACCTCTGGGAGTAATTGGTTCTCCTCTGGAAATGGTAACATCTTGCGATTTCTTCTTTTTTCCCCTATGCCAATCCGCTCGGACTATGAAATTATGTCTCAGAGTTCCAGTTTTAGAAATTGGTCAATGCTTTTAGTTTCTTTTTCTTCTTACTACCATCATTAGTTTAAATATACTTAAAACTAAATTAAGTGAGGTCTCTAAATATTAAAATTATCTGTTTAAATATAGAAAACCCATAATTGGTAGTATCTACATGATTCATGAACTCTCTATTTCAGATTTTTTCAGCTTCTAGAGCAACATGAACCTGGTTTATCTCTACTTCTGAGTATATTATTTTTCTGATGATTAAAATACACACAACATTCAGAACTCTTGATCTGATTAAGTTGTTGCATGTATCAGTGACTGCTAGTGAATTTACATCATATAAAGGGCATAGCAAAACAAAGTATTTGGTCAAGAAAATTAATGCCCTTGCAATCCAGTTTTCCCGTTCACCAAATAAATATTTCACTGCAGGTTCTTCAACACACAAGGGCCCTAAACCAGATACCACTGGTTGGTCCTCTGTTTACTCCTCCGGTAAACGTTACGGCGGTGGCAAAGGTTTCTGTTAGGGCAGCAACAGACCCCGTCTTTCCTCCAGGCATCATCGATGTTTACGGCATTCAACGTTATAGTGAACACAAGTCAAAATAGATTCGATAAGAGACCTTGAGGCGTGCACACTTTCTCATGCTATCGTATTTATATATTAGAGAATCCATTATCTAAACATTAGTTGATCTTCTCACTTGATGGGGTTTTACTTGACATCTTGTGTACTGGGTTGGAGATTGAAGACGTTCATTTTCTTGTATCTGGTGCAAATAATATCATGCAGAGATCTGCAAATTCATTTGTCTACCATTTTATTTTCTCCTCTTTCCATTACAATTATTGGGAAAGGAAGTATCTTGAATGGCTAGATGTTTAAATGAATGCAGTGTTCTCTCCTGTGTTGGACTGTATTGCATTACAATCGATGCTGCAGCATTTAGAATCCCCTTCATAGTTTTGAATGTTTATATTTCTTCCAAGCGTGTAGCCTTTTTGAATAATAATTATTGGATACAAAATAGTGATCAAATTTATTCAGATATAGATTTTACTTCACTAGGTTGTTGTATGGTATGGACATTTGAATTAAATAGACCCTCTCATCTGTATTTTTCTAACCATCAAATTAATTTTTTAAGAATAAAATTTCAACACTTTTACAATGGTTATTGTATTGACTCGTGTGTGTGTGTGTGTATATTGTTGAATATTAAATGTAAAATCATGAGAATGTAAAGGTTAAAGTGGCCCTAATTATTTAGGGTTAACGAAGCTTAAAAATCAAGCACTGAGTTAATAAAATAAATCCTATTTTTAGAGTTTCTGAAAATGTTGTTGTTGTTCTGGAACCTTGTATATAAATCTGTCTTGGTCCAACACTCCAACACTATTGCATATATAAATGTTTCGAAGCATAGCTTAATTCAAAGCAATTTGAATGTAGTTTAACAAGAGGTAAATTACTATTGAATTAAATGTAATTTGGCCTTATCAAAAGGTCGAAATAATATAAAGCAAATTTGGGTTCCTCAAATACCATTAGCTTGACAAAGGTTTTGGATTTTCAATATTCTTCCATTGACTGTAAAAAATACAGTTTCAAATGGAAAAAATGTAATTTGTAATTCAATTGTGAGAATTTTTTTTTTTTTTGGTGTTATACTGATTTTTAAAGAAAAAAAATTTAAATCACATTTGAACTATGGGGTTGCTACAATAATATCTTCAAAGGTTTAATTTGATCAATCACTACATAAACTTATAAAGTGTTGCAATTAAATCCTTAAATATTACAAAAGTAGAAACCAGCTCTAAACTATACAAGTATTACTACAATCAAACTTTCAAACTATAAGATAATTGCAATTTAGAAGAGAATTAATTTGTTTCGCAGTACACAACCCCATACAAAATTTTAACTTATAACTGTGATTATTATTGTGTTAATAAATTTCGTTTTTGAGATAATAATGTCACAATAGCTGCTGTGTTCAAATTGGCAGTATTTTTTTTTGGATGGAATCATTGGATCTGTAATGTGTGCGTTTGCATAATAAATACTCAAACCAACTAATAGAATAGAGCCACGTATGCAAATGGGGCTTCTATATATATACAGGGCAACATCTAACTATTTCCGTTGGCCTATAAATTCGAGTGGTAATTCAAACGGAGYTTCCTTCGCGAAGAGGGAAAACGAAGAAGATGAACCATAGCCAGCAAGGGACAGAGGGCAGGCACGACGATGACGCAGCGCTTTCCGAGTTTCTAGCATCCCTAATGGAGTATACTCCCACTGTAAGATCTCACTACCATGCTTCTTAACTCGGAGTCGCTCGTTTCCCTGCGCACGCTTTACTGAAATTTCAGATCATCTTTTCTTTCTTTCGTTTATCGTTTATAGATTCCCGACGAGTTGGTGGAGCATTACTTAGGGAAGAGTGGATTCCAGTGTCCCGACGTTCGATTGTAGGTATCTTTTCGTTTGTTTAAAGTTTTCGTTCATCAAAACCCTAGGTTTAGAACGCCGTGTTTCGACCGACGTATCAGATGAATATATATTTCTCCTAATGTGGTGATTGGTATTACTTTCTTTGCACAACTTAATAGTAATTGGAGCTTTTTTCATTCAATTGGTTGGTTGTTGACTGGTAGTATCGATCAAAGTGAAGCCTAATTATGCCGTGGGTTGCATTTAGGGGATTTCTTATTTTTTTAGTATTTTTGGTTCTAAAGAAGCAACGTTCCTTGTTGCTGATTTTTTGTTGGGAACTTGCTATCGAACATTGCTCAACCTCTATGGCCTAACAGGGATGATAATTAGTCCCCGCCTCATTCACTATAAAGAATTGGGGACAGGATTTGGGATCAGGGTTTCCGGTGGTGAAATTTTTTGATATATAGTTTGTAAATCAGACACGATATATACTAACACGGTTTGCTCTGTAATAGTGCTAGTAGACACGAATATGGCCTTTTTGGTTTTTACAGTGAAATTCAGTTATGGCGAGTTGCGACCACTGATGCCGACTTTTGACTTTTTGTTGATGAGCGATGTTTTTAGTGGCTGCATTTCTTTTCCAAACATTGTGCACTGGCAGGGAGTAGCAAAATTAATCTATCTCAGAGAACATATCTCATATAATGCAGCATTACTTTGCCATCTTTGTAATTGAGCAGCTGTGATTATTGCTTTGAAGACTTGAAGTTATTGAACTTTCTTCAGTTCTTTTCAAATTATTCTTCTTTTCTTGTCTGTCATTTCATTTCTTACTTTTTTCCTAAAGTTACAAGTTTAAATTTTGCTAAATGGAGAAAGATGTAATTCATTTGAGATCCTTGACTATTACAAGATGAGTTCTTTAAACTTGGCCTGGTTAATTTCTTTGTATGTGATACTCAGTTTTAATTAGCATTAAATATTTTCACCTCAACCATGAAATGTGTTATGTTCGTAATGTAGAAATTGTCTTTCTATTTCTTGTGAAGACTGGTTGACATTGTTTTTAATAGAGCCTTACTTTTGCAGGATCAGGCTTGTAGCTGTTGCCACACAGAAGTTCGTTGCAGATGTTGCAAGTGATGCGCTCCAGTAAGCTTGTTTTCTTCTGATAGCTTTTGATGCATGTATAAAAATGCATTTTATTTATTTCTCTCTCCTCCCACAGCCCTTGTCTAAAAGCTTACATACTCCCATTTTGCGGAGAGGTGCATTTAAAACATGTTCATATTTTGAAATGAAGATCTTTTCATTATAATTATGTAATCAGGAGAATGTAATTGGTTAATATGATGGGATTGACTTAAGAGTTTGAGAACCATACTTGCTGAAGGCAATCCTATGCTACAAAGTAGTAGACTCTTTTTAAAGTGCTACCATCACTTAGCTAGGAGAGTAAAGT
Source organism: Momordica charantia (assembly GCF_001995035.1). The sequence goes on from NW_019104491.1 coordinate 3,670,300, forward strand.
TCTTGCCAAATTTTTATTATCCAACCTGCTCTTGTTGACTTGGAAAAGGCCTCCCACTTGACCAAATGAGACCCTCGTTCCTCCTCAACTCCCTTCCACAAAAAGACAAAGAAATCCTAAATAAGGATAGAAAATAAATAGGATCCCATTAAAGGTGATTGAACTAATTTTGATCTCTTCCACCCCTCTGAGACCCATAAAAGATAAGTGGTCCTAAATATGCCATGGGAAGTGAAGAAACCTCACATCTCAACGAACAATCCCACCTTTCAAGCTTATCAGGGTTGTAATGAAGAGACCGATAATTGAACATCTCTTCCTGTGAATCCCAACGATTAACAAACTATAATAAACAGCTATTTAAAGAACAATTTACCCTTAGTAACCCTCTACATCTGCCCTCATGCACCTATTGATCGTTCTTCTTCAACCGCAATGATTGCCTTTTCCATTATTGTTTGGCAGGACAATTACCTTATTTCTATGCTTTTCTTTGTTCTTGGGGAGATCTTTTGTGGTTTTTGCACTACTCTCCTAACAGTTGGTATTTGTAGCTGCTTGAGTTGGTAAGAGTACTAAAGTAGTATAACTAATTTGGTTGTGCAATGTAGGCATTGTAAGGCAAGACAGGCATCAATAGTCAAAGACAAAAGGGATAAACAACAAAAGGTGCATTTTTCATAACCCTGGCTCTCTTGATTGACAAATTATTTGGCCAGTCTAACATTCAGCTGGTACAGGATAAGCGCTTAATATTGACCATGGAGGATCTCTCGAAGGCACTTCGTGAGGTAAGCTCTAAATATTATATTTATCATCTTTTTTCAATTATTAGGCTCTTGCTTATGATGGACAGTTCATATACAAACGTAGGAGATGAGTAGTTGATTTTGGTACGCACTCTGGGTGGCTTGGGAAGCTTGTTTTGGTTAAGAAACATTCGAACATCTGCTCAATGTCACTTCATGCTTCAAAGTTGAAGCTGGCAGGAGAATAAGTATTGTGTTCTGCCATAATGTTTGTCTGGTTTATTTGTGTTGTAGATTCCTGGCAGGCTGTAATCAGCTGGTGGAGAATTTGTGATTGTTTCTTGTTCAAATTTCATGGTGCATCACAGTTCCTACTCGTTGGGTCATCTTAGGAATAGGACATGGGTGTCAAACTGATGTTTCTCATTTTATTCTTATTGCATCTTAATACTCTTTTGGGCATAGACACTTGAGGATCTAGTTCCTTATCCACAACTAACTGTCTTTTTGGTACTTGATGAACAGTATGGCGTGAATGTCAAACATCAAGAATATTTTGCTGATAGCCCTTCGACTGGAGTGGATCCTACTTCCAGAGAGGAGTGAGTTGGAACTGGAAACGGCTAAAATTACTTTCCTGTCGTCATGAATATACTGATGCATAGTTCAGGGTTGTTGAGTATTCTTGCTGTACGGTTACAGAAACTGTAGCTAAAATTTAGTCCCTGCCATGCACATTCATGACTCATGTTGTACATTATAGCATTACTTTGAACATCAAGTTTAAGTAGCTGTGTTTTCCTAGTCAAATTCTGCTACTACTATAGTGAAAACACCCATCTGAACCATCATAGCCGTAGATGTGTTAATTAAACTGTGCAAAATGAAGCCAAAACTTCATTCTTGTCCATACCTGGCCATGTAAAGATGGCAAAACCATATGGGACGGGATCAAGAATGCATTCCTCCCCCACGAATCACAACTTCAAATTAACAGCCCTTTTTTTTTTGATCAACTATTGCAGGGCCAGGATGAAACTATCTTTCTAGGTGTTTTATCCACTTAGCTAGGTTCAAATTACAAGGATCACAAGCCTTATCATAGGGAAAATTTTATTTGTTTTAGGATACGAAGATTATAGCCTCAGCCTCAGGGTTTACTGAAGCAAGGAAGCAATTAGGAAGACTATTACACGTACACCCATAATGTATATGATAATGGCTTATCTTAGTGACCAGTTATTGCAAATCACAAGGGGATGAATGGATGATAGTGACATTTGCAAAGTTTGCTTTCAATAATGGGTAGAAACAGATTCATCTGTTGGTTGTGAGAGATTTGGAGCATAGATTATAACTAAACAATGAGGGCTGAAAATTGGTTTTGGGAGGATGAGTTTGAGTTGTATTAAGATGGCTCGCTCGGATATCTTTACTGCAGGTTCTCTCTCATCTGTTTGTTCTATAAGAAAAATAAGTGTTGATTGCTCGAGATCTATAAACCTGCAAACTACCAACAAATAAAATTTGACAGTTTTTAATTTTTTGGAAAACAGAAAACATATCTTCTCTCCCTTAAGAATGACAACTACCCATACCCACCACGGTAAAATATCTAAATATTATTATGAATTTAATTTGATAAATAAAAGATGAGTACTGCTGACTAGTAGGTACCTAAGTAATAATAGGTGCCACGTCTGTATTTTGGGATTAATATAATTAAAGTACTGTTTGTGGTTCACTTCACTTTACCCTTTTCTTCCCATCTGTGCTTGATTTTAAATTTAATTGCTATACTTCCAAATTTGGTGCCTTGATATTTGTTAACACATATCAACTTTTTTGTTAGTAGCACATTCTTTTTATTGATGTGGGAGAGACGAGGTGAGATGAGACCGCTGGGAGCAACTAACTAATAAACACAATCTTAAAAGAACCATTTTATTTTTAGTCTTATGTTTTTAAAAAATTATGTTGGTACAATTTCATTAGTAAAATTTTCACCTCTCTTGGACAACATATTTATATTCTTAGACAAATTCTAAAAACAAAAGTAAGTTTTTGAAAACTATTTCTTCTTATTCTTTTTTCTTTTTCCTAGTTTCAAAAGGAAAAAAAAGCTATCTTTTCTTCTCAATTGGCATAGACTTTGAAAATGTTATATAAAAATGATATAACAAAAACAAAGGAACTAAGTGAAAGTAAAAGTAATGTTTGAAAGTTTAAATTTTAAAAAAGAGCAAAAAATGAAATAATTATTAAATGAGTCTAGACATGCTTAATAATACAAAAGTGAAGAAATTGTTCACATCTAATAGTAGTAGGAAAGATTAAACTAAATCATTACGTTAATTTGATAAATTTTTTGGGTGAACAGAAGTTTGATGCTGTGGTGAATGACATAACGATCCAAGCGGATAGGTCCAAATACATAATCTTGGGTGTCAATGGCTGTTCTTACAAGCCTCTTATACTGAGACTATGGCTGCTCACATGGCCTGTCCTTTGTAATTGTGGCAGCTGCTTGGATTCTCGAACCCCAAGTAGACTTCCTTTGAACTTGATCTGTACTCTGTCAAAGACAACCATACTCTCAATATCATCATATTAACTGTCCGCTTTTACGTTTAATGCTTTATTTTTTGTCTCACCTAAAAGACTCATGGATCACTCAACTTTGTTTTATTGTTTTCCAATCTCGACTTGTTCATGTAATTCAGCTCTTAATACTTCCCCTCGCTCGTGGTTTTGAAAACTTAAAATGATAACACAGAGATTCGAAGATAAGATTTTGCTAATAGCACGCTAAATAATCAATGGGACTTTGAGAGTTTTCTTCCATTCATGGTCACATCCTTTCCTCCGGTAAGAGTTCCTTTAGTGTCTTCGACAGCTCTCTTTTCTAGGGGTTTCTTCCAATCGAAGAGGGAAGTCCGACGCTTCCTACCTCTGTTTCTCTCTTCGGATCAAATTAAATCATATAACTATTTTCTTCTCAGTATATTTTTCTTTTCCGTATAAAAAACCATAATTCTGTATTAAATTCTGATATTTTCCTTGCTTTTGTGCATGGGGAAAGCCTAGATAAGGGCATCCCAAGAAACAGGGGCTAAAGATGTGGTCCGCACATATTGGGGGAAAGAGTAAAAGGTAAGTTTTTTTGTTCACTTTATATTATTTTTTTCTTAATTATGTTATGGTATGAAGATTTATTGCTTAATATTTTCTTTTATTTGTCTAATGTTTAATGAAAATTTATGAGTTAATAATTTGTTATGAATTATTGATGAGGCAGAGGCAACCTTTTTAGTAAATCTTTCATATAATTTATTTTTAAAATAATTATGAATTTAGTATTATTCTAGAAAAATTGTAACGACAGAGGGTAGAATCAGTCATTTAAAATTAGAATTAGAATTAAAAGAAAATATTATTTTTTTTCCTTTTTATTGCAGAAAGTCTTTTAAAATTAGAAACTAAAATCAAATTTTCAATAAATATTTTGGCGTCTATTAGTCTATGTTTGTCAATTACGCAGTTCTATTTTTTTTCCTTTAATCGTGATGGGCTGGCTTGGGCTTGCAGACTAAAATGGGCTACGGACAGAAAAAGCCCAAAGTTGACCAGGTCAGCGAAACGGTTAAAACTCATTTATAATTTATTTTATTTTATAAATTCTCTGTCTTCGTATTCAACACGCAACCAATTTGGGTTCCCGCCTCTCTTTAACGACAACTATGGCTCAGTCACACTCCCATGGCGGGAACCCAAACCTTCCACAACCTTCTCTTCTTGCATTCAGTGTGATTCCTTCTCCAGATTTCCTATCATCTAATGGCGCACTGTTGTTTTGCATTGCTTTGAATCATCACCGCAAAATTTCCAGAGCCATCAGAGCCTGTGGGCTGCCTGTTGAGGTTAGTTATCTCGGGTTTGTTTTTCAATTCTATTTTATCGGTCACGAAACTGATTAATCCGATTTGTATTTAATCCGTCCGCCAAATATCCGCGATGGGTTTTCCCAGATAATATGTGAATTTAGGGCCGATTAGTCCAGTTCGAAAAATGAAGACAATCAATCCGCCTTGGTGAGAGCAATGTACATGTCGATTTATCTTTTTTGATAAAAGCAGTGTTCGAATTTCTCTTCGCAACCTAACCATATTTTTCTCTTCGATTGTTGGTTGTACAGTGTCCTTACACGCGCTTCTATGGATCGCCTGGTACCAGAAAAACCACCATTTCACTCGCGATTTACCATCAGCTAGGTCAATTGTTACTGTTTTTGAGGCGGTAATAAATTTATGTTTGTTAGTTCAGAAACCCTTTTCAAAAGTCTCTTGGATTCTCTGCGTTGAGGTTTCTCTTGTTTTGAGGAGGTTGCAAAATTTGTTGGATGTTTTAGAATCATTGCTAAGAGATATCTTGGATTGTATGCATTGAGGGGAAGTTAGGTGGGGAATTAGGTTTTTGAATCTAAAAATATTTTATAGCCTCACCATCATGATGATTAAATGCTAGTTATCAGGAGTCGTGAAGGCTTTTGCTTAAAGCATCCATGATTTCTTGTTACACAATGAAACCCTTCAACCTACTTTTATTATTAAAATGTCCAAACATTTGTATTTGAAAGATCTTTTAAGAAGTTTCTATCTGATATATAAAATGTTTTTTGTAGCCCAAAACTTTACGAGTCCAGAGTTTTGGAGTTGAATGTAAATGGTGATTACTGCAAGGTAAATATTGTTTGGACTGAGATCAAAACCTTTTTGGTGTTGCAGTAGGCAATGGCTAGCTTCAATGGTAATTCTATTAATCTTAGTTACTATTTTTATAATATTCCCTTTATTAGTGCAATTTTATTTTTTTTATTATTATTAAATATAGGGTTATCTTTGTTCATTAGTCAAGATAATCATTCTCGATGATGCTGGTTCAATGACTGAAGCTACTCAGGTGTGGTCAGTCTACATATGATCTGTTTTCTTAATTAGAATTACCATGAACTTATGTATAATTAATTTTGTTTTCTTTCATTTTGTTAAGTATAATGAATTTTGTTTCACTTTGTAATTCTTAGTTTGAAGTCCATTTTGGTTGCTTAGCCTCAAGTCGGAGTAGGCGGAGGGACGACTAATATGAAGATTGGTGCTGAACGCGTGGCCGCTCTGTCTATGTCTCGATATCCCATTCCCATCTGAGTGCTTTCCTTTCCCAACTATGAGGTTTGACATTAATTTCATTCCACTAAAACTTTTTTCTTATCCTTCCCTCCTTTTTCGGGTATCAAAGGTGAGGTTGAGGGAGATAGTCGTTCTTTGTATTTGGTGCTTCATGGTCGAAGAGAGGTTGATTTAATCTTGAAATCGTTCAAATGAGTGGCAACTATCGAAAGGCATGTGAACACGGTTCATTTAACTTTCATCCTTTAATGAATCATATAACTGCAATGCGTAGGTGGTATTAGGCTTTGCTGGCATGTTTCAATTCCTTTTTCGTTTCTACACGATCTTCTCTATTAGTGCTTCACTTTTACCTACTGTTGGTTGTAATTTTGAATAATCATACAAGGTGACAACCCACATGTATCTGCATCAGCAAATAATAATTACTACTAATTTTAATTACAGGATATTTATCAAAAGAATTTATCAGGTAATATTTAACCTTTTGTGCTAACATTAATTTTTCATCTATCATGGGTCTTCGCTTTATGCTTTTTCCTGAGAACTCTTTGCTTTGCCTTTTTTTTTTTTATTTTTTATTGTTTCTAGTGTCTTTGTAATGAGATTGGTGCTTAGAATTTAACAAGATGAGATTTATTAATAACGTCAAAGTTTTGAATATTTTTGCGTGACGTTTTCTAACTGGAGTTAATATTATTTAGAACACATTTTATTTTAAAATATTTACTCTAAATGATAACAAACAAAATATTCTCTATGTACTAAGCACACAAATATGATTTGTCTGTTCTGAAATTGTTCTATTTGCCTATTCTTATCTTTTTTTGCAATTAGTTATCTGTTAGGCCCCAGTTGTTAATGCTTACACGGGGGAGGGGGAGGGGGCGTACAAAGGGAATTCCTCACCCTTAGTTAGTAGTAGGTACGGAAAGTAGGGGAGAAGAATATATTGTAGGGGAAGGCCTCAGAATTGGGTATGCTTTTTGTTATCGTGGAAGTGGGTGCTAGGTTACCAGGAGAGATTCTCAGCCCTTTCTAATTGTAGTATGAGGCTTTTTCGGTGATACTTATAGCTAATCCATGAGTGCTTATGCTCAAGATGGACAATATCATATGAATGTAGAAATGTTTATCCAAAAAAAGTTGAGGTTGGTCCCTTGTCCATAACCAGTGGTATCAGAGTCATACCCCTAACTAGATGGACTATGTGGGTAAAATTCTCTGGTGCCAAACAAAATGGTTGGCGTTGGCACATTCGTGGTTAAGGTATCAGACCAGTGGTATGCTCATGCGAAGAGGACTTGCATTTCCATTGGCTAGATAAGGGGAAATTCATTGGTACATAAGTGATGGACAACATCTTCATTAGTACGAGACTTTTTGGGTGATACCTATAGCTAATCCATAAGTGCTTATGTGCAAATGGACAATATCATACGAACGTAGAGATGTTGAGGGTGGTCCCTTGTCCCTAACTTGTGATATCAGAGTCAACCCATAACTTAGCCATGTGGGTAAAAAACTCTGGTGCCAAAGGCGGGCGTCAATACATCCGTGATTAAGGTATTAGACCGGTGAAGAGGACTTACATTTCCATTGACTATATAAGGGGAAGTTCATTAGTGCATAAGTTAGGGAAAACATCTGCATTAGTATGAGGCTATTTGGGTGATACCTTTAGGG
>NW_019104491.1:3695213-3718102 GCF_001995035.1 Momordica charantia
CATTCATTAGGCTTTGATATAACCAGACCATCAAATCTTCATCTCTTTCTTTCTTACCTAAAAAGAGAACGGTAAAAGGTTGTCATATACCTTAAAAAGCTCTAAGCATGATTTGAATGAGAACCTGGTTTGTTTTTAGGAAATAAATTTCAACAGTACTAGTAAAAACTGATCCACCTAAAAACTGGTTAGGATAGAATGAGATACGTAAGTTATTGTTTCCTCTGTGATGGTAAATCTCGTGTTGATTTTTGACAGGAGATAATTCGAGTTCAATTTTTAGAATGATGGAAACTGTGTCCAACCCATGATTGATTGAAAAGGTATTCTTTCTCACTCTTTCTACCTTTCTTGATTTTGCCAATGGTTGGTTATATGTATAAATTATCTTGGTTTTTTCCTTTTTTTTTTGTTGAAACGAAGCAAAAAGACTAATCCATTGAAGTAAAGAAATTATAAAAGGCTAAAGGGAGTTATGAAAAGCCCTCTCAATTAGCACATATATGACTAAGAGACAAGTTACAAATTAAAAGGAATTTTCTTTTGTTCCCGCTGTTCTGTGGTTTCCCTCTAGCCAAAGGTTTTAAAGGAAGCTTCCGATCATATTCAACCAAAGACATCTTGCTTGTTTTTTAAAGGGTGAGCTGCCAGCATGGTTTTCAGATTCATGACAATGCTTTTGTAAGGAGGACACATGTAGGGGAAGAGAACAAAGGTAGGTTTTTTTTTTCTTATTATTATTTATTTATTTATCATTTTACGTTCTCTTTGTTTCTTTTTTTAAGGAGGGCACAAATAGTTTCTTGCTGCTCCCTATGCTAGAAAGGACACCATTGCTTGCCTTTGAAACACACTTGGTTCACTTACCTTTGAAACTTTAGCTGTTATTAATATTAATGGAGCATATACTGCTAATTGCAGAAGCAAAATCGTCCCGAATCAATTATGACATTGGTTGGACACCATTGCTTATAGTAACGCTGGACCAATGCAGTCTTTCTGTTTGATAAAGGTAAGGGATATTTGTGTGTGCAGTATTTTTGTTTGATGTGCCTCTTTCGGATTCCATGATCACTTAATATCGTATGATATCTCGTTTGATATGAATTTTGAATGTTCAATGATTTTCTGGTAGGTTGTATATAATAAGCAATTGACGGTAGGAACGATTTGCCTCATGAACTTCAAAATTTGATTGAGTAACGTTGAGATAGGGACAATGGTTTGTGGTATTAAATCCTATTTTTGTTCTGAAGTCCCTAACTTTGAAATGTTATGCTTTTTGGCTGACTTGCTTTGTTACAACAAAGTGGATTCTTAGAACCAAAAAAAAAAAAAAATTGGTAAAAAGGGTAGTTCATGCTTCATTCCACCAGAGCAGTCGTGAGATATCTTTTTTATTTTTTATATTTTATATTTAATGTTGTTCTAAAATTAGTTAACTCTAACCATCATGGGATGACTCAAGTGGTCAATGAGAGTCAATGTAATTAGCAAAAGACTTAGAGGGAATGAATTCAAACTATGGTATAGCTACCTAGCCACCTACCAACTTAGGATTTAATTTCCTATGAGTTTCTTTGTGAATCAAATGTAGTAGGGTCAGACGGTTGATCCGTGAATAGTCGAGGTGCACGTAAGCTGTCCAGACATACGGATATAAAAAAAAAAAGAGTTAACCCTACATTCAAGAACGTGAGTGGTGCAAGTGGTTTGTCCGCAGCACGGTTGATCAAAAGATGGTTGATCAAAAGATACTCTCCAAACGTAGGTACAGGCTCCAAATTATTGACTTCCTTTATAGATTTCACTCTATCACTTGATATTTTAATATCTTATAAGTTTTGTTTGTTGTTTTGATTGCAAATCATTCATAAAACACAGTTATAATCTATTAAAATATTTTAAAATTAAATCGTATTAAAAATATATTAAATTTTAAAATTAACGTTCCACTGCGTTGTGGAGGATTGTCCCGAGGCTCCAGCCCAGTCCAGAAGGGGAATCATGACCACTCACTCTTAACTCTGCTGTTCCAATAATCTCATTGTTTTCAAGAAATGACAGAAGTTTTACACAGACCCAAACTGGCTTGGGCTTGCAGACTCAAATGGGCCACGGACAGAAAAAGCCCAAAATGACCAGATCAACGAAATGCAGTTGTATTTTTCTTTTTAAATTGTGATCGGCTTGGTTGGGCTTGCAGACAAATGGGCCACGGACATAAAAAGCCCAAATTCGACCAGGTCAGCGTAACTTTTGAAACTCATTTAAATGAATTTGTTTTATTTTATAAATTCTGTGTTTTCGTATTCACCACATAAACTTTTTTGCCGTTGTATTCACAGACGCTCCCAAATACTTCTTAGGACACACTACTGTTCTAACAGAAATAGTGTGGTCGCAACAGGGCTCATAGTAGAATTAGGAATGTTAGTACTAAAAGAGATCACAAACTTATCAATTATCATACTCCATAAGARGACTTTTTGACTGTTCACCTTCTACCTTGGAAGCTTTGAAAAATAATAAGTTAAGCAAAAAAACAGATGGGAAATAGTAACGTGCCGTCTAGAAGTTGAAAACTCTAAGAAACACTCTCTCTTCATCACGCCCCATAAAGCATACAAGAAAGGCTCTCTGCCAAATAACTGGGGTCCCCCGAACTGCCTTCCTTCCATCAAGCACTGGTCCGTACGGTCTCGCCGTCTCCAACTCCCTTTCCTTTCCTTTCATATAAATATTAGACTTGGACTCGAGAATCATAAAGAGAGAAGACTTTTGGTTGTTGAATATTAGTTTGTAAAATAGTGTTGAATAATCAAAATATATACAAAGACTTTGAATTAAAAGAGTGTGGTGGTTTGTAGAATTCGGGACCTAACGATGGTTGTTCGGTTCGTCACATAAACGGGAGCAGATGCGTTGGGCTCCGAAAGCAAGTGATTGAATATGTGGGGGGTTCCRAAAGCACATGCGGGAAATCTTAGCCCAGAACTCGATCTACGCCCCCCTCAAGATTAGGGGTAATCGTTTATATTTCTTGTTTCAGAAATATTTCCAATATTGTGTTGAATTTGTAGRAATAGCAAAATCAAGTTCTTTTTTTCTTATTATCATTTTCCGTTTTTGTTTTGCCCAAAACATAACAAAAGCACTATTTTATTACTTTTCACTTAAAAATACATAATAAATATTAAAAATTAAATATAACATAAAAAAATTAATGTTTTATTTTAAAAAATAAATTTCCTATAAATTGTTTCCTTTAATTAATTTAAAATTTTAGAGAAGGAAAACAAGAGGGTTGCAAAACATATTTTTGTTTCTCTTTTCAATAAAAAGGAAAAGAACAAAACAGTTAAAAAAATGTAGTTTTGTTTTTTATTTATTAAGAAAAGTAAACGAGAAACAAATAGTATGAAAGGCATAAGCATTTATAAAACTATATTAACAACATTTTAGAATACAAAGATTAAATAGATAAATCCTTTTTTCTTTTTTTGGAATACGACTAAATAGACACATGTGAAGGTTAGTGGCTTATCTAAAGTAGAGGGACTAAAGTAGAAACTATTGAATTTAAACGTACAAATTGGGTAAAAGTTGAAAAATACTATATGGTTGGATATTTTCTTTTTGTCTTCACTATATGGTTGGATTGAAATTGAGAGTGGGCCACTTTTTAATGAATGAGCGATGCTTTAAATCCTTTGTCCTTACAAAAAGAAAAGTCAGTGGTAAAACCTTGTCCAAGAGAGTGTGAGACGATGAGTCCATGAGAGAGAGAGCTCCTACTGATTTTTTGTATTTGATTATGTCGTCATCCAAACTTTTTGGAGAAAAGCTTTTGAAAATGAGGCCAAAATCTGGTGTTTTGAGATATTTGTTTGTAGGTTTTGTTGTAGTTTGTGGCATCTGGACCTCACCGTCCCTGATGGTGTCTGCCACCGAGAACAAAACAACGACCGCCGTGAATGTGGGCGTCCTTCTAGATTTAAGTAGTTGGGTGGGAAAGATGAGTTTGAGTTGCATCGACATGTCGGTCTCTGACTTCTATGTTTCTCGTCCTCAACACAACACCACAATTGTCCTTCACATCAGAGACTCCAAGGGCGATGTTGTGGGAGCTATTGCTCAAGGTTCTCTCTCGTAACAGTTAATATGTATTTTGTTTTGACGCTATTCATCTTCTTTAACTCTCTTACATTAATATAGTTTAGAGGTTAAGACACTACCTAAATTAAGATTTGTTGGATCTTCTATGTAGGTGGCCATAATGGAAAAAAATTTGTATATTTTGTGTTTGGATGAAACAGGCATGGAGCTGATACAGAAGAATAAAGTAGAAGTGATGTTGGGGGTGGAAAATTGGTGGGAAGCATACTTCATTTCGAAGCTGGGTGAAAAAGCTGAGGTCCCAATCATCTCGTTTGCACCAAAAACCTCCACTCTCTCTTATCTCAAATCTCCATACTTGTTCGGTATAGCCCAGGATGAGTCCTCCCAAGTTTACGCCATTACCACCATTGTTAAAAATTTTGGTTGGAAGCAGATTGTAGCTATGTACCAGGACGATGGGTTTGGAAACTGGATCATAGCTGATCTCATCCAGGCTTTGCAGGTATGTGCAGAGCGAAGAATGAAAGAGGGACAAATTTCTCCCTCTTAATGCATCTTATAATTTTTAAGATTCATCCATAATTTCAGTAATGACGGTTAGGCTCACCAATCACTCTTGAGCCATCTACATAAGGGACTCTCACGTTGGCTTTAGCACAACTCTCACAAATTTATTTGTTTTGTTCAGAAGGTCTTATATATCCATGATCTTCTCCTTCCGTAATTAACGTGGCATGTAACATAAAGACTATTTGGATTTTCAGGACATAAACATTCATGTTCACCGAAGCATGATTGAGGCAGATTCTTCTGGCGATCAGATCGGAGAAGAGCTTCAGAGATTGAAAACAATGTGGATGAGAGTTGTGGTGGTTCACATGGGGCACATTCTGGCAACTCATGTTTTCGACAAGGCGGAGGAAATTGGGATGATGAGCGAAGGCTATGCGTGGATTCTGAGTAGCACCACAGCAAATGTTCTAAGTAGTTTGAATTCTTCAACTCTCAGCTCAATGCAGGGAGTTTTGGGAGTAAAGGCCTACGTGCCGAGAACATTGGAGCTTCAAAACTTCACCACTCGATGGAGAAAGAAATTCCGACAACAGAATCCAACCGTCGATGACCCGAAATTAGATGTTTATGGATTGTGGGCTTACGATGCCGCTTGGGCGCTAGCCATGGTGGTTGAGAGAATCAAAATGGATCCCAATTTGACTTCTGGGGTGTCTCAAAATCATCAAAATGGTAAGAAAATCAGGGAGTCACTGTGGAAGACGAAATTCAAAGGGATTAGTGGGGAGTTTAGGCTGGATAAAGGCCAATTAGAGTCCCCAACTTTGGAGATAGTGAATGTAATGGGAGATGGACAAATAATGAGGGTGGGATATTGGACGCCTGGAATGAATCTGACCAGAGATTTGAAACTAAAAGGTAAATTAAGTTCCATAATTTGGCCGGGGGACTCAACTACAGCTCCTACGGGATGGAATAGACAGAAGAAACTGAGGATAGGAGTTCCAGTAAACAATGTTTTCATGCCTCTTGTCTTCAAGAATAATGGTTCAATTTCCATCTCTGGATACTGCACAGATATCTTCGAAGCAGTTGTTGCAGAGCTTCCTTATCCTCTTTCTTATCATTATGTTCCCTTCTCAGCCGGCACCTACGATGAATTGATCATGCAAGTGTCTGTAGGGGTGGGTTCAGAAATTTATTCTAATTACTAATTAACTAGGTTGTTAATTTAATGGTGATATGTTTGTGGGACAGATTTTTGATGCTGCAGTTGGAGACATAACAATATTAGCAAACAGAAGTTCGCTCGTGGACTTCACTTTGCCATTCTCGGAAACTGGAATTTCTGTGGTGGTTCCTGTAAGACATAACTTGAGAAACCGTTCATGGGTTTTCTTGAAGCCATTGACTTTGGACCTCTGGATCACGAGCTTTTGCTTCTTCATCTTCATTGCATTCGTCGTTTGGATTCTCGAGCACCGGAACAATGAAGACTTTTCTCGCGGCTCTCCGTCTCACCAGATCGGAACCAGTCTCTGGTTCTCCTTCAGCACCATGGTCTTCGCACAGAGTAATTCACCTCCTTCAACCTCCAATTATCATATTATCTTATTTAACTACCCACCTGTCTACTGGTTCTTATTAGCCGTCATTAAATTTTTTTGACAAGYAGGAGAGAAATGCATAATGGTGATGGTGTTGAAYCATCACTATCTAAATATGATTAGCTAGAACGTTCAAACTATCCTATCGTAGTTTTTTAAACTTCCATTCACTTTAAAGTGTCTAACTAGTCTTTCAATTTTTTGTTTGGTGTCAAATATATCTTCGACCTATTCGACATCTTTTAAAATTAATGGATGTATTGGACATAAAATTAAATTTTGTGTGTGATAGAATAATAAACTTTAAAAAATATCGAATATATGTCGAGAACTATTAAACGCAAAATTTATTAAGTTTAGACAATTTTTTTTAGCATTAGGAGATGTATTAGACAAAAATTTAAAAATAAAGAAACTATTAAACACATTCTATAGTTCTTTTTCTTATATATATAAAAAATTTATTAAGTTTAGACATTTTTTTTAGCATTAACTATTGTTGTTAATTTAATTTGTTTTTTGCACGTATATCCAGGGGAGACATTAGTAAGCAATCTGGCGAGGTTGGTGGTAGTGATATGGTTCTTCGTGGTGTTCATTCTAACTCAAAGTTACACAGCAACCTTAACGTCATGGTTAACAGTTCAGCAGCTGCAACCGGTGACCGACATTAATCAGATCATAAAGAATGATTGGCATGTTGGATATCAAAGAGACTCTTACGTTTACGACACATTGAAGCTTTTAGGCATTAAAAATTTGGTACCCTATGACTCAGTAGACCAACTGCACCAGCTCTTCACAAAAGGAAGCTGCAATGGCGGCCTCGATGCTGCCATTGACGAGACCCCTTACATGAAGCTCCTCCTTTCAACATATCCTGATAACTATACCTTGGGCGATTCTCAATATAATGGCRGCGGTTTTGGATTTGTAAGTCCTTTTCTCTCCTTCTCTACTTCTCTCTTTTTGAATCATCTCGATGTCTCTTTTAATTTCAACGTATAGAGTTTAATAGGCAAACTAATGTTAATGGGAGATGGGTATAAAAAAAAAAAATCAAACTTTCTACCAACGTATAACCGAGATGATCATCGGTTTACGGCCACATTCAATAATTTTTCAAAGAGAAGATCATAGCCCAAAGGTGTGCTTTTGAGGAAAATTTATTAAGAGTAGTAGCCTACATAAAATGTGACTGTGGAYGTAGATTCATCTAAATTTGTATGTCCTTAGAAGCCATTTGTGATACTCAAATAGAAGAGTATTCATGAGTATATGAWTGAACTCACACCTCGAGAACTCTAAAGTTAAGTTTGCAAATTAGTCTATCTTAAAAGTTAAATATATGTAACTGCAAGGATAAGCTCACACTAACCCGTCAATTTTAGATCCAATTCRGAATTTTCTCTGGGAGGTATCAGGAAGGAATTGGAATGTAATAATATCGATTCATACRGATACCAGARAAGGTTCTCTATTGATTCAAACATTGTATTCCYAGGATAGGGATAGAGAAAGGGGGAAAAAGTGAAGATTTCACRTAGTACTTTTGATCGAAAAATCAATCTGATTTATTTCGTACCTTTCGTTCAATGAAAAAATAGATCAGATTCTACAGGATCAAACCTATGAGACTTAAGGGATGATGGAAGGGAATAAAAAAGAAAAAAAAAGAGGGAAAAATAAATAAATGAAAATGACGTAGAAGAGCCCAGATTCCAAATGAATGAAAATGTGATTGAATTGGTCCAGGYCACTCTTCAAGACAGCTGTGTAATAGGCGACCATTTCGTGCAATTCGGGGGGCAAGGGAGGAGATTCTCGAACGAGGAAAGGGATCATAGTTCATGTATATAATATATGTAGGATAATTATTGTGTTTAATTTTCAACATGTT
Source organism: Momordica charantia (assembly GCF_001995035.1). The sequence goes on from NW_019104491.1 coordinate 3,703,356, forward strand.
TTCCAAACGGGTTATCTTGAGATTTAAAGATGTTCGAACCTCAAGCTGATATGATTTGAAAGTGCAGGCATTCCGAATAGGTTCACCTCTGGTAGATGATATGTCGAAGGCAGTGTTGCGTGTGACTCAGAGTGATAAAATGAACAAAATACAAGACAAGTGGTTTAAGAAGAAAATCAGCCAACAATCTTGCATCGCCAACTCCTATCAGTTAGCCTCTTCTTCAAGCCTTGACCTCAGTTACTTTTGGACCTTATTCCTCATCTCTGCTTCCACGGCTGTCTTCGCTCTCATCCTCTATTTCTTCCCAACACTCTCACTCGACTACTACACAATATGGCCAAGAATCGCCACCACCTTCCACATTTTCCGATTCGAATATAGCCGTCGGGGGAGCAGGGTGGCGACGGTGGATGCCTCTCCAACCACCACTGCCCCGTCCCGTCCTTCCAGCAATTCGGAACATGGTAATCAAGCATCTTTAGAGATAATACACCGTCATTGAAATCATTACATACTTTGTCTTAAAAACTCTTCAAGTTATTTCACTTTTGGTCGCATGAATCTTTCTAATGTCTGATTCTTTATATAAAGAGACTATGATTCTTTTTTCGCATTAAAACTACTAGAGTAGTTAGGTTGGATATTTTGTGACCTTTGTGTAGAAAAAAATACATGAATTAATTGACATTGTATTTGGATTAAAATGATCATATTATATGAGCATGATAGAAAGGTTTAAAATAATTGAGAGTAACTGAGGAATATATATATATATATATTTTTAAATAAAAAGATTATGTAAAAAATAATTTAAAATGTAAAATTTTGTCCCGAAATAAAAGTTTTAGTTCAACTTACCTTCAAATAATAATAAGTAGGAGGATTTAAACAAACATTATTAGATAAGATTTGATACGCTTAAATTCTAAAATTGTATACAATTTTTCAAAGCAAAAATATTTGGCTTTTTGTATCCGGATTTCAATTTTTCAAGAAGTAAACTAAAGTATTATTTTATTGTATTTTACTTGTAAAATGTATATTAAATATTTAAAAAATTAAATATAACATATTAATTTTACCTTTTGTTAATTTTTAATGTAACACTTAATATTTTTTTATATCTATAATTTTAGAGAAAATATTTCTTTCAATACAAAAGAGAAAGTTAGACAAAATATGACTGCACACATTTTTATTTTTCTTTCTTAAAAAACAAGGAAAATAAAATAAAAAACAAGAAAAGACAAGGTTACTAAACATGTCTTTRTGAGGAAAAAAATTAATGTATAAACATAAATAACTATGTTGGAATATGTGAAGGCTATCAGTTYTTATTGTGTCGAGATACGTGACCAGCATGATTTGAAGAATTTGTCTAATCCTCYCTTRCCTGTCRCGGTGAAGAATAAGACAAGTAATTATTTTCCTTCTAATTCTAAATAAGGGTGYCATGATTGACAAGAGTCTCCYCTGATGYCATTAAATATGATTGAAGATGTTGTGACTTTGGAGAAGGTGTTTAGTGGGCTAAAATTTGTTCATGTTCCTAGTTMTTTGAATATACAACAAGTTATTTTATTAGTCAAGTGTCTCATTTCTTATCGTTTCTCTGTCTTTTGGGATAGTTGTTTCCTTCGTGGATTCTTATTGTGGTGCGTGATCACCACTCTTGTGACGTAATATTGGTCTTATTTCTTTTTAATACCGTGTTTGTTTGATAAAAAAAAAAATAACATGTAGGGAGACTTTGAGTCAAAGTTGAGATTCAAGAATCATAAAGAGAAAAGACTTTGGCTGTTGAATATTAATATGTAAAATAGCGTTGAATATATCAATATATATTAAAAGACTTTGACTTAAAATASTGTTGATMTCATACACAGGAAGGTGACGACTGACGACCTTGTATAGTTTAAGATTATTTAATTTTTTTTTATATGACTGGTGGAACACGGGACTCGGGAGATGGTAATTCTCTGTATATACTGTAGCGTGCTTCTAACATGTTTATTTTATAGAGGTTTAGTTATAAGTTTGGTTTAGGGAGCTAATTCTAATTTACATRATTAAGAGACTGTGAGCTCCATATATTATTGCACTGAAAAAAAGTTATCAGTTTGATTATAAATTTTTTTGACTTTATTTGTTCATTCTTTGTACTCTGAGTTTCTAAATTTTAATTGGACCCTRTTAAGTCTCAACTTTTAATTTTGTAAGTAATTGATTCATGTAGTTAAATGGTTGATTTTAAGCAGGTTAAGATATTTATACACAGAATTAATGACGATAACTTATTAGATATAAAATTGAATATTTATGGCTCATTTTGCAATGTTTCAGATTCTTGTCTATTATTTCTCGTGTCCTATTTTTTTTAGAAACATTAGCTTTTGGTATAGTTGTTTTTAGAGAATGAGAAAAATAAATGGTTCCAAACATATTTCCTATTTTTACAGAAAGAACAAAAAATAGTTATTAGACGTACGAGAAATAAGAAAGAATTTAATATGATTTAATATATGGTTGGAATGAAAGAGAGAGCGGGCCAGTTTTTAATAAATGAGCGTTGCTTGAAAATAATATGAGCTTAAAAAAGAAAAGCCAGTGGTGAAACCTTGTCCTGCAACGAAGAATTAATGAGAGAGAGAGCTCCTACTGATCTTTTGTATTTGATTGTGTCGTCCAAACTTTTTGGAGAGAAGGCGCTTTTGGAAAATGAGGCCAAAATCTGGTTTTTTGGGGTATTTGTTTGTAGGTTTTGTTGTAGTTCGTGGCATCAGCTGGACGACGCAGTCACTGATGGTGTCTGCCGTCGAGAACAAAACGACGACCACCGTGAATGTGGGCGTCGTTCTCGATTTAAGTAGTCGGGTTGGRAAGATGAGTTTGAGTTGCATCGACATGTCGGTCTCCGACTTCTATGTTTCTCATCCTGAACACAACACCACAATTGTCCTTCACATCAAAGACTCCAAGGGTGATGTTTTTGCAGCTGTTGCTCAAGGTACAGCAGCTTGATCATCTTGGTTCTGTCTCTATTTTGTTAAAAACCAGAACATTCAAAAGATTCTTCGTAATGTTCTCGTTTCGTTTCTTATTTCTTATTTCTGTTGTTTGTATGTTTCATATCRATTTTCTATTTCTTGTTTTGTTGTTAATTAGTACAACAACTTAACCATCGGTGTAGCTCATTGGTCCAAAAGAACCAGGGTTAATTAAATTGCGAAATAAGCTTGGGTTCCTACTTCTACTGCATCATTTTTATTTCCAGAAATTAATTGGCCCAAAAGTTAAGTTGGAGAGAATGCAAAATTTGTGTGTTTTGTGTTTGATGAAACAGGCTTGGAGGTAATACAGAAGAGCAAAGTAGAAGTGATTTTGGGAATGGRAAGTTGGTTGGAAGCTTACTTCACTATGAAGCAGCTGGGTGAGAAAGCTGAGGTCCCAATCATCTCCTTTGCACCAAAAAGCTCCACTTTCTCTTATCTCAAATCTCCATACTTGTTCCGAGTAGCCCAGAACCAGTCCTCCCAAGTTTACGCCATTCACGCCATCGTTATGAATTTTGCTTGGAAGTACGTCGTTGCCATGTACCAGGACGATGAGTTTGGAAACTGGATTATAGCTGATCTCATCCAGGCTTTGCAGGTAGTTATTACCTTGTTATAAGCAACACCTAGTAAACTTTAGCTTCTCGACTCTTCTTTCTCCTTCCTGTAAATTGTCTCTTCTCTCTTCGACTCTCATCTCTCCCAATTGGCAGCCGCAACAACGTAACTCTAAAGAGTTGTCGTCCAGTTTCAGCCATCCCCTCCTCTCATCTCCCAAGCAACAGTAGAAAAGCCTCCCTCCTCACCCTTTTTGTTTTGTTCATTACCAGCTTACTACCAGCATGACTACTAGTCTACTAAATCCGAACCGTCTCGATATCCACCCGAACCAGTGCAAAAACATAATAAACAGTAAACTGCTTGACCAAACTGACATACCGACGATTCATCGGCTCGGTGTTGTTTGGTTTTGGCTATGTGACGGTTCTGACTCTTAATTTTTTGTGAAAATTTTTCCTCCTATTTGTTAGTTCAGCATCGGCTCAGTTTTTGTAGACACCCCTACTTTTACTTTTTAATTCACTCGTACAAGTAGTATTTATAAACTTGATTTTTTTATATGGTTTTTGGAAATTAAGTAAAATTTAGTTTAATTAGATATCCACAAATGAATTAAATTTACTAAATTTGTAAGTTAAGCTTTTTGTTAGGCGGTGGTTTATTTACCTTCGACAATTTGTTAGTTATAAAAATTTATGAATTTGCAGGTAGTATACATCCGTGTTCACCGGAGCGTGATCGACTCGGATGCATCTGACAATCAGATCGGAAAAGAGCTTCATAGATTGAAGATGATGCGGACGAGAGTTGTGGTGGTTCACATGGAGCACAGTCTTGCGACTCAAGTTTTCTACAAGGCAGAGGAAATTGGGATGATGAGCGAAGGCTATGCATGGATTCTGAGTAGCGCCACAGCAAATGTCCTAAATACTTTGAACTCTTCAACTCTCAGCTCAATGCAAGGAGTTTTGGGAGTAAAAGCCTACGTCCCAAGGACCGCGGAGCTCCAAAACTTCACGGCTCGATGGAGAAAGAAGTTCCAACAACACAACCCAACGGTCGATGACCCGCAATTAGATGTTTATGGGCTATGGGCTTACGATGCGACATGGGCGCTAGCAATGGCTGTCGAGAGAATCGAAATGGATCCTAATTTGGTGGTGTCTGAAAATGGCAAGAAAATCAGGGAGTCACTGTCTAAGACAAAATTCAAAGGTGTTAGTGGGGAGTTTAATTTGGTTAAAGGGCAATTAGAGGCACCAAATTTGGAGATAGTGAATGTAGTGGGAGATGGACAAGTAATGAGGGTGGGATATTGGACTCCTGAAATGAATCTGAGCAGAGATTTGAATCAAAAAGGTGATTTAAGACCTATAATTTGGCCAGGACACAGCTTTAGAGTTCCCAAGGGATGGGGGACTTCACAGAAGAAACTGAAGATAGGAGTTCCATTGAATGCTGGTTTTACTGAATTTACTATAGTGAACAATGGCTCCATTGTTGGGTACTGCATTGATATCTTTAAAGCAGCTGTTCAACAGCTTCCTTATGATCTACCGTATGAATGTGTTCCCTTCAATTATACGCGTGGACGCTCATCGGCTTCCTACGATGACTTGATCATGGAAGTGTCTCGAGGGGTACGTCTAGCGGTCTAGTTGTGCCAAGTTCTTTTAGACTAAATTATAATCTGAAAATTACTCTACGTCTTGACCGGTGAAAAACCATCTCCGATCACAATTTAATGTTTGACAACTTAAAAGAGAGACATAACTATATTAGCAAACAGATCCGAAGAAGTATTTTCCTCGTTATTTTTAAAAGATTTTCAACTCACCTTGTTACGTAACCATTTTAACTCCTAATTATAATTTGTGTATATACTACACTTTTTGGTTCCGGATGAGTTTAGAGTTAGGCTTGTATTTAGTCCTAAGTTTCAAAAATCGACAATTTGATTCCAATCTCTAGAAAATAGTTCTAGAGAGTCCCGGAAGTTAAACTAACGGATGGCAATTTTTAGATAATTGTCCCCAATATTTATTATTTTTACCCTTATAATTTTGTATGTAATTAATGGCGGTGTTTGTGGACAGGTATATGATGTAGCAGTTGGAGACATAACAATATTAGCAAACAGATCTTTGTGGGTAGACTTCACATTGCCATTCACGGAAGCTGGAATTGCAGCGGTGGTGCCTCTAAGACGTAACTTGAGGAACCATGCATGGATTTTCTTGAAGCCATTGACTTGGGAACTCTGGATCACAGCCCTCTGCTTCTTCGTCTTCATGGGCTTTGTCGTCTGGATTCTCGATCACCGAAACAACGAAGGCCTCCGTCATGGTCCCCCGTCTCACCAGATCGGCACCACTCTCTGGTTCTCCTTCTGCACCATTGTTTTCGCACAATGTAAGCTGCAAGCATTAATGATAAAATATTTAGGTTATGATTATGTTAGATGTTGGACAACTTATTGAAAATTTTTTAAAAAAATTATAAACTGTAAATATTTCAATGCAGTACTCACATATAGCCTAACCCACATAACGACTTAAAATGTATTTTTTCTTTACTAACAGTGCCAACTCAACTTAATTAACTCATCTATTGATATTTTAGTTGTTAGATATTCTGTAAATGAATTTAATTTACCTTAATCTATTAGTTTAAATTTTTGAGTTCATTGGTGATTTTAATCCATTAACTCAAAGCTTTGGAGACGTTGGTGAGCAATCTGGCGAGGTTGGTGGTGGTGATATGGTTCTTCGTGGTGTTCATTCTAACTCAGAGCTACACCGCGAGCCGAACGTCGTGGCTAACAGTTCAGCAGCTGCAACCGGTGACCGACATCAATCAGATCATTAAAAACAACTGGGGTGTCGGATATCAAAAAGGCTCTTATGTTTTGCACACACTCCAATCTTTGGGCATAAAAAATTTGGTCTCCTATGACTCATTAGAGGAACTGCAGCAGCTCTTCACAAAAGGAAGCTGCAATGGCGGCATCGACGCTGTCATTGACGAGGTCCCTTACATGAAGCTCTTTCTTTCAACACATTATGATGACTATACCATGGCTGATTCTCTCTTCAAAAGCAACGGTTTTGGATTTGTAAGCCCTCTTTTTTTGTTCTCCGCAAATGTTACAGAAATTAGCCTAACCATTTTATTTTCAGTTTCTATTTTTAAAAATTAAGCATATAAGTATAATTTTCATGTGTTTTTTTTTTCTATCTATTTTTAGAAACGTTTTCAAAATCTAAATCAAATTTTAAAAAATTAAAAAATTAAATAAAAAAGTAAATTTCAAATTTTTTTTCCTGTCTTTGGCACTTGAAAATATTCCAAAGACAAAAAAGCAAAAAACGAATCGTTATCAAATGCAGCTTTAAAAATCAGGATGAGAATTACGTTATTTATTTGATGATAAATTTTGTGGAATAGGAATCAAGTTGTTTTACTTAAACTGTCCGAAATCATATATTTATAAATTATTAGAATTTTTTTTTCTTATATCTGACTAATTACAAATAGTATGCTATATTATTTTTAATTAACGTAATAATAAATTTTAGTTTAATTTATTACTGTTTTAAATATTTTTTATTATAACATTTATTTAATATTAACCAATAATAAATAATCAAAATAAAATTGCATAGCTAGACAATATATATATATATACTTTTTATTAGACAACCATCATCAATATAAAATTTTCTAAATTATTGGTCTAATATTTAATAATAGACCACCGAGAGTGATTTCAATTTTCTATTTCCATTTTCATTTATTTTCCTTGATTCTAATTTCGTTGAAGTAATGGGTCTTCAGCTCAAATTATAAAACTAAGTTTTCTTAAACTTTAAATCAGTTCCTTTATTTTTAAAAGTTGAACTGTGATTGTAATAAGTCTGTATGTAGTGTTTTGTTAGGACAAATTACTGATCTAGTTTGGCAAAGATTTATAAACAAATGACAGAAGGAGAAAGTACAAAATACTTTTTTCCTTTTTAATGTATCAAATCACTTTTATGTACTGCAACATTTTATTTTTTCTAATTATCTACTTCTTTATTCTATTTCTATTTTTATAATATATAGTGTAAAATCAATCAATATTTATCAGATAAACATGTCACATGAAACTATTTGAAATCACACACAATTCAAAATTAAAAAGCATAATGTAATGCGAAGTTTTCATAGTCTAATTATATGAAATTTCAAAGTACTGAATTTGTAATTTTACAAATCAATGCCATCTTATACTTTGATTTTTGTTTTCTGAGTTCACAAATTGAAATTTTGCAGGCCTTCCAATTAGGTTCATCTATAGTAGAAGATATGTCGAAGGCAGTGTTAAAAGTGACCGAGAGTGAAGAAATGGGCCAAATACAGGACAAGTGGTTTGGGAAGAAAACCAGCCATCAATCTTGCAGCACCAGTTTGAACTCGTCTTCTCCTAGTCTCGATCTCAGTTATTTTCAGAGCTTATTCCTCATCGCCGCCTCCACTGCGGTCTTCGCTCTCCTCCTCTATTTCTTCCTCCTCCTCGACAAAACGTGCTCACACTTTGCAATCATCACTGCTATTCTTCATATTTTTAGATTCAACGATGCTCGTCCGGTGGGTCCAATCCCACCGGCCACAGCAGCGGAGGAGGTCTGCCCAACCACCATGGCCCCGCCGAGTCCTTCCCACGCCTCGGTCCACTCTGCCGAGTCTTTAAATGAGACTGGCGATCCGTACCATGAAAATCATGCATCCTTTGAGATAATCCCCAACTGAATTTTGTGTCTATTTAATTTGATGGAAACTTGAGATAACCTTCTATTAGATTATGACACTTGAGTAGAGGTACTATATATGAATAAACAATGCATCTCTTGAGATTGTGAAGCTATGCAATATTACTATACAGGGAAGTATACTTGGGACCTACCTAATTTTATTGTAGAAATTCTTGGACTCAATTATTGGACCATGCAAACTAGAAATACCTTTTCTTCGGTAAAGGAAAAGATTACTCGATCTATTTCCRTATCACTCATGATATATATAATAACTTGGGCACCCGTTTCAAATGCATATCCCATTTTTGCACAGCAAGGTTATGAAAATCCACGAGAAGCAACCGTATGCTATCAACAGTGTGCAATTTTCTCAGCAGGTTAATCACTGATAATGGTATATGTTTTGATATTCAATTTTTTTAATGAACGTACAAATATCAAATAATAAAACTGAATAATAAATTTACATATATTCAAAAATATGTCATGAACTTATTTGAAAATTTCATTCTATTGAATGATATAGTTCCATTGATTTAGTTCCATTGATTTGAAACAAAATTTTAACTAGATCTAAAGTTAAACGATATTTTTACTAAAAGACAAAAAAAAAAGTATATTTATAATCAAATAATAAAAATTCATAAAAATGATGAATTTAAAAAATGTAAAGAATTAAACATAAGATAGACATTTACTCTTTCACGTGAGATGAATACATCCAAATATTTTTATACCTTCAAAAAAAAATGAAAAAGATGTGATTAGAATGGGATAGAAAAAAAAAAGTAATTAAGAAGAAAATGAAAATAAATAGAAAAATCATACATAATATAAATAGTCTAGTGCAGAATCATTAAAATTAGGGAGAAAAATTCAAAAAAAGAAAATTAGAGATATGAGTGAACGTATGAATAACAATGAACAGAGAAATAAATTTAAAAAAGGAAAATAAATAATCACATATAATAATATCTAATAGGAGAGAATGTACCATTAAACCATAAGAGRAGGTGAGATAGAGTAGAGTGATTTTCTTCCAAATATGTGTGCTTCACGTTAGAAAAATAAATATTTTTTATTTATATAATAAAGCTATTTTACACATTTTACGCTTTAAATGTAGGTAGTACAAAAGGACTAGAAATTTTCTAGTCCTAGACATGCATTAGATGAGGTGGATCATGCGGTATAAATAGGCACGTGTTATTATGGGATTCTTTTTAATTAATATTATATATTTTAACAATATTTGTTGGTTTTAAATATCATGACCGGGAGACAAACTAGTTTGTTTTAGACACGACTTAAATAAAATAAATTGCTCCAGTTAGCACACCTATAAAGATGTCATCAATCTAATTAGAGGTGCACGTCGGTCGGTTTCAATGTTGATTTTAATACAAAACAAACATCAAAAACTTACTATTTGGTTTTGATTGGTCAAAAATTTGTGATTTCCTAACTTTTGCACAAATATTGACTGCTAATTTGGTTAGTTGATTTGGTCGATTTTTGGTAGATGTTAGAGGAGAAGTAGATCAGTATTGCGACTGTATGATTGAAAAGATAGAGATAGAGAACTGAGAGGGAGAGACAGATGAAAGAAGAAATGAGAGAGAAAACTAAGAAGAAAAAAACATAAGAGAGGGGAAAGAGTGAGAGTAAAAAGGAGGGAGAGAAAAAATTAACTCATCTTCTTTTTTCACCGCCATTAAATTTTTAAGATTCAGAAGATAGATGTAAAAATATATATATATTTCTTCTTTTTTAAAAAATAATAATAATAAATGGCTGTCAAAGGTGATCAAAATGAAAATAGATTCTCATCGATTATGGTTCATAAATGATAATATACAAAAAAGTGGCCAAATGGGTAGATGTTTCCCCACGATTTCTAGAATTGTATAGATGGCATGTTCATATACTACGTGACCCACATCGTCTAACACATATAAATAAAAATTAACTTTTTAACAGTTACCACTATAGCTTTGCAAATAAACAAATAGATGAATATAAAAGGGAAGTTTTGGTTGATGGATACTCTGTTATGTATTATTATTTAGAGTACACTTCCACAGTTGAAAAGCATTTATATAATTTCTTTTGAAGTTAGAAAATTCAAACCTACGACACGAACTTAAAAAAAAGTAAGTAGAGCTACTAACAAAAATAAAAATAATCTTACCTGAACCAAACATTTTTTATTTTTATTTAATTGCAAAATATTCCATGAAAATTTTTTAATCTCCGCCACTCAAATAAAAAATAACACACTTACCAACAAGGTTTTATCTTTTTTTATTTTATTTTATTTTATTATTATTTAATCATCAATGATCGATTTCTGATTTTTTATCTTCATCTTCCTCACAGTTCCCACTGACAGGCGCAGAGATGTCCAAGACCGACGCAGTTTCAGCGCTGCAGCTCCCATGGAGGGTGAAGCTGATGCTCTTCGCCATCGGCTCCGGCACCGACCTTTGCTGTCGCTCCAACAGCACCGTCAACCGCTGTCTCGCTCACCTCTTCGACTTCAAATCCCCTCCTCTGAACAAACCAAATAACGGCCTCAAAAGCTTCGATGTCACCGTCGATGCCTCCCGCAAYCTCTGGTTCCGTCTCTACGCTCCTACCTCCGATTCAACCTCCGAATCCTTGCCTCTCATCGTCTATTTTCACGGCGGCGGATTCATATTCATGGCTCCCGATTCCAAACTCATCGACCACCTCTGCCAGAGCCTTGCTCGCGAGATCTCCGCCGTCGTCATCTCCGTCAACTACCGCCTCGCTCCGGAGCATCGCTGTCCTTGCCAGTACGAAGACGGCTTCGATGTTCTCAAGTTCATCGACGCCGCTGCGATCGAAGGATTTCCGGCAAATGTCGATCTGAAACGGTGCTTCGTCGCCGGAGACACCTCCGGCGGGAACATAGCGCACCACATGATTTTGAGATCTGGAGAACACGAATTTCGCGATTTGGAAATCGTCGGAGTCATCGCGATTCAACCGTTTTTCGGCGGAGAAGAACGAACTCAATCGGAGAAAGAACTAATCAGAGCTCCACTGGCTACAATGGACCGAACGGACTGGTTCTGGAAGGCTTTTTTACCGGAAGGATCGGACAGAGACCATCCGGCGGTGAACATTTTCGGTCCGAATTCGGCTGATTTATCGAATGTTAGATTTCCTGCGATTAAAGTGTTCGTTGGAGGACTGGATCCGTTAATCGATCGGCAAAAGAGATGCTACGAAGAAATGAAGAAATTAGGTAAGGAATCGTATTTGGTGGAATATCAAAACGCATTTCACGGCTTTTACGGTTTTCCAGAGTTGCCAGAGTGGGCTCTGTTCATCAGAGACGTCGTGGATTTCGTACAAACACAGTCCTCGAAGATGATCAGTAGGCGGAATCCAAATCACAACTCAATGGACTGATCGTTTCTCAGTACTCTAGAAATAATTGTGGATGGTTGTGACAAAATCGTGACGAAAATGGAAGGAGAATCTCCCTTGCTAGTATTTTCCTTTTTTCTCTCCTTTTGTTTATAATTGGAGCCTTAATCTCAATGAACTCTCAACAAACTCACGGAATGTAATCGGTCAAGGTCAAAGTTGATTGAATTGATCAAGAAAACTTGTACCTCTACTGACTTCTTTGAATTTTCTTACTTCAAAGGAGATAATATATGCCCTTAGAAGTATACTCTAACGAGACTTTTGTTAAATAAATTACAAAAAAAAAAAAAATAAAACTTTTGGTAAACCAACTAGCTTAGTTTAGTAGTAATTGACACTAGTTTTTTATCGAAAGGTCATGAGTTCCGCAATACTAAATTCAATATATTTCTTAAAATGTAATCATAATTTTATATTAAAGATTTTCTAGGGTAGAAGTAGTTAAAGTTGATGATTTGTTTTTGAATTTTGCGTTGGGTAGAAAAGTCCAAATTGATGTACTACTGAGTACTTGAGAATTAACATACTTATAGATGGCTAACGACTAAGATCATTATGACTACCCACAATACCTTGTCTAAAGATCGTGGAGCATTAAGTGGAGTAGTGAGTGGGCGGTTAGAAATTCTATGATCAGCAATTACTTTCAGACCCTCTCTGATTTGAACTCCCGAAAATGCTCAGTGCGGTAAATATTGATAGCTATTTACCTTTTTTTATTAAAAATCTCTCGCCTTTTTGTTTATGCATTCTTCTTTCTTAGTTGTAAAATCATAATGGTGGTTGGTATTGAACAACATTTGATTGCTATAGTAAAAAGAGAATAATATATTTGAAAACAAACAAAGTGATATAACCCTATTTCTTACCCATCATTGTTATATTTTTTATAGACGAGGTGCCGTATAAATACACACGTGTCATTTTGGGATTCTTTTTAATTAGTATTATTATATATTTTAACAATATTTGTTAGTTTTAAATATCATGACGTTGGAACAAAAAGTATTAAATAAAATAAATTGCTCCAATGTACACACTTAAGAAGATATCATCAATATAATTAGAGGTGCATGTCGGTCCGTTTGGATTGGTAGAAAATTTGCAATTTCCCAACTTTTGTATAAACAGACTAATTGAATGGTAATTCAGTGAGTTAATTGGTCGATTTTCGGTAGATGTTAAAGAAGAAAAGAGAGAGAAAACTAGAAGAAAAAGTGACCAGGAGGAGGGAGTGGAACGAAACAAAAAGAAAGATCAAGAGAGCAAAAAATAAGAGATATTGAGTGGAAAAAGGGGGGAGGGAGATAAGAAAAAGGATATATTTCTTCTCTCTCATTCAACACTCTTATCTTTTTATTACCACCCTTGAATTTTTTATATTTATGAGATGGAATATAAAAAAGAAAAATTTTGTATTTTTCAAAAAAATAATAATAAAGAGTGTTAACGACAATCATTGCGAGGATAGATTATCACCAATTAACATTAATAATGGTTCAAAAATGATAATATACAAAAAAAGGCGACCAAATGACCATATGCTTCTCCATGGTTTCTAGAATTGTATTGATGACATGTTCACGATATAGTTGTTATTCCATATGCAATTTATTCTATTTAAATCTTATCTAAAACCTACTATTTACACTATCAAGAACATAATTTAATGATTAAGACATCTTACTACTTTTCTAAAAATTATAAATTCAATCTTCCATTTTTTCAGATTTGCTGAACTACTAATTTTAAATCAATCAATACTATTAAAAATATATGATATTGATTAAAAAGAATTCCAATATGCGTATTTCAATTCATACTATGTGACCCACATCATCCAACACATATAAATAAGAATTAACTTTTCAACGGTGGCCTACTTTCCACTATAGCTTCACAAATAAACAAATAGGTGAGTATTTGCACTCATGAGAGTATGGGTACTCGCTTATGTATTATTATTTAGTGTACACTTCCACAGTTATATATATATTTTTTAATACAACAATTTGGGAATAACGTCAACTGTCATATTTGCTAAATAATTTCATAGAAAATTGAAACATTACATGTACTAAGAAAAAGGTAAGTAAAGCTAAAGTTTCGTTCATTAATTCAACAGATAACATTCCTAATTTGTCGAGTTGAGAGTTTAATTGTGATTACAGCATAAATCATAAGAAAGCTAGAGAAAATCAAGCAACGCAGAAAACGGATAATCTTGCCTTTGACTGATGAAGAAATTTTCTGGTTCCGTTTTCAGCATCCATAATTATTTCTGATTTCGCCGACTGATCATTTTGGAGGACTGCGTTTGTACAAAATCTGCAACGTCTTTGATGAAAAGAGACCACTCCGGCAACTCTGGAAAACCGTAAAAGCTGTGGAAAGCATTTGGATATTCCACCAAATCCGCTTCCTTACCTAATTTCTTCATCCCTTCGTAGTACCTCTTTTGCCAATCGATTAACGGATCCAGTCCTCCGACGAAAATTTTAATCGCCGGAAACCTAACTTTCGACAAATCCGCCGAGTTCGGACCGAAAATGTTCACCGCCGGATGGTCTCTGTTCGATCCTTCCGGTAAAAAAACCTTCCAGTACCAGTCCGTACGGTCCACCGTAACCAGGGGAGCTTTGGTGAGTGCTTTCTCCGATTCTGTTCGTTCTCCTCCGCCGAAAAACGGTTGAATCGCGATGACTCCGACGATTTCCAAATCGCGAAACTCGTGTTCTCCAGATCTCAGAATCATGTGGTGCGCTATGTTTCCGCCGGCGCTGTCTCCGGCGACGAAGCACCGTTTCAGATCGACATTTGCCGGAAATCCTTCGATCGCAGCGGCGTCGATGAATTTCAGAACATCGAA
>NW_019104491.1:3727209-3749200 GCF_001995035.1 Momordica charantia
CGTGAGTTCAACTTTAATTTAAAATGAATACTACAATGTCAAGTTCTATTATTTAATTAAAAGATCCTATTGTAGCGGGCGGCTTTTTTGTTTCACAAAATCAACTTAGTTATCCAGGTTGTGTTTGAAATTGTCTTAGTTTCTTAGGTTCTTTTTTTTAAATTAGTTGTAATTAATATGAACTAAATTAGTGTTGAGTAAATTTTAATTTTAAAAATGAAAAATTAGGTTACAATGTCTTGTAAATTAATATTAATTATTGTAATTTAATTATAACAACCAAATCAATTACGCCATAATTTTGAGTTAATATTTAATTTCAATAATTAAATAGAAATAAAATAATAATTTTTTTAAAGTTAGGTAGTAAATACGACGGAAACTTACTACTAAGCGGATTTCGTAAAATCAACTTAATAGAAAAAGTGAATTCTATCTAAATTAATATACATTCAGTTTTACCAAAAATAATAATAATAATAATAATAATAATAATAAAAACAGTTAAAAATGAGTCAGTAAATACTTTTAACGTTTTTAAAATCATTACCAAACGGAGTCCAAGTCCAAAAATCAAAATATGAAATTTTATATATGTTGTGATACCACTTAAATCTTCAATAACAATTAATTTTGTTAAAGTGAGCATAGTTCAACGATAATTGACAAATGGGAGATTGTGAATTCGATCACCGTCACCCACATGTTGTATTAAAAAATAATAATAATTAGTTTTAATTATCAAATTTAAAAATTAAAGAAAAATCTTAAATGTAACATTAATCGAGTGGCATAAATAATTGGATGGATTAATACGTAGAAAAAACTATTATCATTTGTATTCAAAGAAACAATTGTAATTAAAAGAAGGAACTTTTTTATTTGAATAATATATTGCGTGAATGATTCCAGAAAAGATTAAAAGAAGATAAAGAATATTATTTCTCCACAAAGATCATTATGTGTTTGGTACAAAAATTAACAAAAATGTTACATACAATATAGTAATTATAGTCTCACTTTCAATATAACTACCATATAAAAATTTTAAATATATGTCATGATCAAAGTTTAAGTAATTAACACATGTCATATCAGATAGGCAAATAAGGCTAGAAAAAAACCTTATAACACAGAAAATTTGACTGAATTTTAATTGACTTCAATTTAAAATTGACACTAAAATGTAAGGGTTCTTTTATAATAAAATTAAAAGAACAATCAACATTAGGTAGGTGGTCCAGACTTCAAATATAAATAGAAATCATGATCAATATCCAAATCTAAGTTTTGACCAAAAATAAATAAATAAATAAATGTTGTTTTTTTTTTTAAATCAACAAGGTTCTTTCCTTTGCATTAACTATTAACTTAACTCTCAAGTAAACCAAAAAAAAAAAAGATTTTTGTAAAAAGAAATAATAATAAATAGAGAAAATGTTTGGTTGGAGAAAGAAGGTTCGTGGAAAGGACAGTGGTGTCAGCGTCTTGAATGGAAGAAGAATTCAAATTCTTGCTGAATGCAGAAAAAAATGTGGCATTTTCTCCACCATATATGAATTTTCTTAAAAAAAATTGATATTTTAAAGGTAGTTTTTAATATTATTTTTAGAACTTGATTTTTTTTTAGAATATGAAAATATATAATTTGAACCTATAACTTGCGTTTAAGTTAATAAGCTTGTTATAATACAATACGTGAGGTGAGAGATTTGAATTTACGACAGTTTGATTAGGCATAAATGTCTTAATTTAGGTTGGTGTTATAAATTATTTGTTAAAAAAAAGTATGCAATATAAATATATTTTTATTTACTTGTTATATCAAAATATAGTATGATCTGTAAAGTCATTTTCAACACCACTTGCAACATTTATTACTTGTACTATATCATCATACCTGTCATCAGTGATGTAGTATTTAATTTGAACCTGCAGTTTCCAACTTGGAATAATATTTCATGAAAAGTCCAGAAATCATAAGCTTAAATCTTATTTCTTTCCCTAAGTCTTTGTTATAATTTGAGCATAGTTTTCTTTAGTACGAATTTGAGTATAATTGAAAAGATAAGACGGGCACCAATAATTTTTTTTTGTCTCAAATATTTAATTATTCACCCACATTTATTAAACTAAAAAATAGTTCCTAAATATTATGTTTGTTATAATTTTTTCAATAAAAACTTTTAATATTTTGTTTTAGTTAATTTTATATTAAAGTTTTCATTTTAGTTATTGTTAAATAAATTGTTTAACAAAAATTTAGTATATTAGACACATATTTTGTTTATCGATAGATAGATGAAGAAATATTTTAACTCGTATATAATATGATGTCAAGTCTTCAATATTAAAACTTTTGATGCGTGATTTTGATTTTAGGTCTGCAAAGATCCTATATGCTTTCTAACATGTGGTTTTTCTAGCAACCTGCAAATAAAATCTTGTACTCATATGGTACTTGACGATGTACACTCAAAAAAACTTAAGTTAATATTTAGTTTGGGTCAGTATCTAGTCGACTTTATACGAAATGCAAGAGATTGTATACTTTTGAGAATGCGTTTTTTATAGAAGGGTAACATTGGAAATCAAAGCTTTTCCAATACCGCTATCGTACTTGTCACTCAACAAAATTTTCTCTAAGTATTTGGAAAATCCAACTCTAACAACGTAATTATCCTTTCAGAAGACAAGCGCTTGTCTCCTATCCGAAGAAGATTTTGACCAACAAAAAATCTACTATCATTTCTGGTAATGTTTTTTTTTTTCTTCTTCTTCCTGAGAGGAGGGAACATTAAAAGGAGAAAAATAAATAAAATTCAAAGAAATATTGGATTGGATAGCGGGGAGAGGAACGAAACGGAATCATCTGTTTTTTCTCCCTTCTACGACGATATAAACAGAGTCGTCGTTACAGCAACGAGATTGCCGATCCGACACGTCGGTATGGAGCCCACTCCTCGTGAAGCTGTCTTCCACGTGGCTCAAATCCATGCCTTTAATATATTCCTCTCTTTCCTTTCCGAGTAATGACATGGAATCAACAGTTCAGATTGAACGATTACGACGCTTTGATTTGGTCCAAAAGAATCGTGACCCTCCAGATTTGCATGTAAAGTAAAAAATTGCGTCTTAGATTGGGTCAACCTCCCTTGATATACAAGGTATTATCCGCAAATAGGATCTTTGAAAAAATGCAAAATATTTTGGTCAAAGAAAAAAATTAAAAAAAAAAAAACCTCAATTTGAGTACGGACCTTAAATTTCTTTGAATTCTTCGATATAAATATTAGATTTTTTATTTTCAAAGAAAAAATAAATTTAAAATTTTAAAACGTACCTGTAATATTGAGATCACTATATTTCCACTTAAGTGGAAATTTTATTCCTAGAAAATGGGAGTTCACCTAAAATATACATATGATTATTATTAGGGTGATCATTTTCTTAGATTTGAAAAGTCCGCGAATTTAAATTTCCATTTTGTTAATCTCACAGGTTGAAATAACAATTTCTTTTACAAATCTTAAATTTATATATCAAATAATAATTACTCACACTCAAAGTTCCAACAGGCTTGCAAACTCTTGAGCTAAAAAAAATCCAAATCTTCCATTTCCCATGAAAAATACTAATTATTGATTTGATTACTATGTGTTTCTTCATGTAATTTCTGCGAAAATAAACCTATTTTGGTATTGAAAAAATGCTTCTCCACACTGATTACATCTCATACTAATTTGGTCATATCGATTAAATTTGGTTAAAATTAACCTTTCTCTCATAGATGGAAGATTTAACTTCTTCGCTTTATCATAGAAGTAAACACGTTTAATTACCACTAACCATACATTTTCTTTTTCAAAAAAGTACTACAAATCTAAAAATAAATAAATAATAAGAATCCTTTTTTTTTCGGAACACCAGAACTTCTAATTAAATCAAGTTTAAGGTGGATACCTTGAATATATTAATATTCATGGATTACATCTCAAAACAATTGACTATGAGAGGAGTAGTAGTCTATATCTATTATAAACCTATGCAAGGTCCCTTCTTTTATCAATGTGTGATTTTTAACCGAATAAACTCTTCTTCAATCATTTTCCATAAATTTAAAATTTAAGTTTAAATACTATATATTGGTACATGTACATTTAAAAAGTTATTATTTTAACTTATTCATTTTCATTTTTATTTCATTTCTTTCCGTTGAAAATTTCAACATAGCACCTCACTCACAAAATTTATTGAAATATAATAAAAAACTTGTATTAAAACATCTCTATCGTGTATGTTATTTTGAACTTTTGAAAATAGAGAGACAAACATAAACTAACTTTAAAAAGTTAAATAGGAAAAAATAAACCCAAACTTCCCTAAAGTAGTATTTAAAAACCTAAAATTTAAGAACAAAATAATGTAAAAAGAAAAAATTTAAATAAAAAAGCAATAGTGACGTAGGCGTTTCTTCTCTACCGTCTCTTTCATTGAAGGTCAATAAAATTGGTGGTGCCCGAGCCCGAGCCCGAGCCCGACCCGAGAGATAGAATATAAAAACATCCCCACCGCCACATCCTTTTTTTTACCTCATTTTCTCAAAATTATCCGTCACCAAAAAGGCCATACCAAAACATTCTTCTTCTTCTCTTCTTTCTGTGCCGGGTGTCGGGTCGGGTCGATGCACCGACAGGATCCGCCGAAAATGAAGCCGAATCGCGGCGCCGTTCGGGTGCTGTGCTTCTTTGCAGGCTGCGTCGTCTTCTTACTGGGTACGACGGCGCTCACGGCGGCTGCTCAGAATGCGACGGCCATGGCGGCGGTGAACGTGGGCGTGGTGATGGATTTTGAGAGTAGGATCGGGAAGATGGGGTTGAGTTGTATCGACATGTCGCTCTCGGAATTTTACGCCGCTAATCCGGACTACAAAACCAGAATTGTTCTTCACACCAGAAACGTCGGCAACGACGACGTCGTCGGAGCGGCGGCTGCAGGTTCCCTTCCTCTCTCTCTCTCTATAATTCATGTTTTTTTTTTCTTGCAGCCAAAAACTAGACCCATTGACTCAGTTAATTATATTATTGTTCGTGAAAAAAAGATATATATATATATATATATATATAAATTTTTACAGTTTCTCTTTTAGAAAAATAGTAGAAATTCAATTTTTTACTGTAGGATCCATTTGACTTCAATTTTCAACTCCATCCATTTGATAATCCTATCACATACGTCGTACACATGTGTCAAATTGTTGCCAAGTTAAAATCATGTGGATTAAATAAGTTAAAATATTATCATCTTATATGTTTATATTATACCTAGTCATGGTACTTTTCTTAAATAAAAATTTAATAAAATGATGAAATTAAAATTTTACAACTTATTCAGATATATATAATTTAAATTTCGACCTTTAATATTTAAATTTAAAGGAAAACAGTTCATTTTTATGAGTAAATAAATAGAATTGAGATTATCTCTTGAACATAATTTTTAGCAGTATTATTCATTAAATACATCACTTTTCAAAATATTTTACAAACGGCCATGTATTTTTATTTCTTTGAAAAAAATATAACAATAAGGAACACATGAAAATCTCCAATTTTTATCCCTTTGTTATAACATCTAATATCTCCTCAAAATTGATCTAAATTTTATTTTTACTAACTCGACTAATAAATTAGTCAAAATCTAACAAATAAAATATATTCTCAAGTCTATCCCATCATGAAAATATTAACAGCCTAATCATATATATAATCAGATAATCAAACAGTGAATTAAAAAAGCCCCAACTGATCAGATGTATTTCACTTTTTCAATAAATGGTCTCTATTTTCTTTGAATTTTAAAAATACCTTTGGGAATCTTATATAAACTTTAAAATAAAAACAGTTTTCAAAATTTATTTTGTTAGAAATTATTTGATAAATTGGACAACAGCCAAAAAAAAAAAAAAAGTCAGAACCGACTAAATCTAACCCAAAAAAAAAAATTAGAAAACAAAATCGACAGAAATATCTCTTTCATTCTAAAGTGATAAACAATCAAACAACCAACTTGACTGAAAATTTCAATAAAATTACAAATAAAGAAAATGTAAACTTGCAAATCTGGTAAACTAATCTATAATAAAATAATGGATCACGTAGGCTGAAACAGTTGACTTTTTTATGGAGCAGCCGTTGACCTGATCAAGAACAAGAAAGTTCAAGCAATCTTGGGGCCGACGAGTTCAATGCAAGCCAACTTCGTGATCGAGCTCGGCCAGAAGGCTCATGTCCCCATCCTCAGCTTCACCGCCACCAGCCCCGCCCTCGCCTCCCTCCGGAGCCCCTACTTCTTCCGCCTCGCCCAAAACGACTCCGTTCAAGTTGCTGCCATCAGTGCCATCGTCAAAACATTCGGCTGGAGGCAGGTAATTATTAAGATCCCACTCCATAATTATTTTATTTTTAATTTTGCAAGAGCTATTTTTTATAGTTTTCAAAAAATAATTTTTATTTTTAAAATTTGATTAACAATTCAAATATGTTTCTAAAATCGTGGTTAACCATCATAATCAAGAAAAAAAAAACAACAGAAGACATAAACTCATTAACTTAAACTACCCAAGTACTTGATGTTTATATTTAATTTTTCTTCATATACTTTTAAAAGCATCAATTTTGTTTATTTTTCTTTTAGTTTTTGCCTATTTTAATTATTGTATTTTTAAAATATTTATTTTGACCTACTTATTTATTATCTTTTTTTTTATTACACTTTCATCACAATAGACTCTCAGTAGGTGAAATAATATAAATTTTTAATGAGTATTTATAAAAATGTTACAACCGTTTTTTTTCCTAATATAGTATAATTGTCGCTTTGTTATTGTATTTTATATATTACATTTCAATTTGAATTATGTTTTTTCAATAAAAGTTCAAACTTTCTACTGTATTTTAAAAATATAAATTTTATTCTTCCGAATAACTGTGCCAGTAATCTTCTTACTAATCAGTAATCATTAATATTTGACATTGTTTTTTCAAGAAAAAAAAAAATCTCTCCTCTCTCGTTTGCTACCACTGAATCCTTCGGTACCGTTAAAACAGGTAGTACCAATCTACGAAGACGACGAGTTCGGAGACGGCATCCTACCGTACTTAATCGACGCGCTACAAGACGTAAACGCGCGCGTGACGTACCGGAGCGTGATAAACCCGGCGGCCACCGGCGACCAGATCGGAGAAGAGCTCTACAAACTAACGACGATGCAGAGCAGAGTGTTCGTGGTGCACATGTTGCCCTCTCTCGCGGCTCGCCTTTTCGCCATCGCCGACAAAATCGGAATGATGTCGGAAGGCTTCGTCTGGATTCTCACCGGCGCCACCGCCAATTTGCTCCAATCCATGGACTCCTCTGTTCTGCACTCCATGGACGGAGCTCTCGGAGTCAAGACCTTCGTCCCCAAATCAATGAAGCTCGACGAATTCACGGTCAGATGGAAGCGCAAATTCCTCTCGCAAAATCCCACCCTCAACGACCCCCAATTGGACGTCTTCGGATTGTGGGCCCACGATGCCGCCAAGGCGCTGGCCATGGCCGTGGAGCGAATCGGGCCCGCGAATTTCACTTACCTAAAAAACCCAAATCTCACGGATCTGCAATCTCTCGGGGTCTCCGAAAACGGGGAGAAATTAAGAGATTTCTTATCGACGACGAAATTCAGGGGACTCGCCGGAGATTTCGGGGTCGCGAACGGGGAGCTGCAGTCGGCGACTTTGGAGGTGGTGAATGTGAATGGGAATTGGGGGAACCGGGTCGGGTTTTGGACGCCGGAAAATGGGTTGACGAAGGATTGGAGTGCGAGTGGGACGAGATCGATAATCTGGCCCGGGGACACGGCGGCGCAGCCGAGGGGGTGGGAGATGCCGACGATGGGTACGCGCCTGAAAATCGGGGTTCCGAGAAAAGACGGGTACAGCGAATTTGTGAGAATCACCAAAAACGGAACGGATGCGGAAGGGTACTGTACGGACGTGTTCGAAGCGGCGCTGGCCGGACTTCCGTACGCCGTTCCGTTTGATTACTTTCCTTTCGACGGCGCCTACGATGAACTCATCATGAAAGTACACGATGGGGTGAGTAGTGAGTAGCGAGTACAACAAAAATCTTTCTTTTAAATTTATTTGAAGGAAATCAAACAAATTACTAGAGTGCTCTGTTTTTATTTCGTGGACAGTTTTTCGACGGCGCCGTAGGTGACATAACGATCGTAGCGAACAGATCTCAGTACGTGGACTTCACATTGCCGTTCACAGAATCTGGAGTTTCAATGGTGGTTCCAACGCAGTCAAATTCGAAGAACAGAGCATGGGTTTTTCTGAAGCCGCTGACTTTAGACCTCTGGATCACCAGCTTCTGCTTCTTCGTGTTCATGGGGTTCGTCGTTTGGATTCTGGAGCACCGAATCAATGAAGATTTCCGTGGCCCTCCCTCCCACCAGATCGGCACCAGCCTCTGGTTCTCCTTCTGCACCATGGTCTTCGCCCAAAGTAAGCAAGCAAAATTGACTGAAAAAAACAAATCTCTAGCTATTTTCATGATCTTTAATTTGTTTGATGGGTTGTTTTAGGGGAGACTTTGATAAGCAATTTGGCGAGGTTCGTGGTGGTGATATGGTTCTTCGTGGTGTTCATTTTGACTCAGAGCTACACGGCGAGCTTGACTTCGCTTCTGACAGTGCAACAGTTGCAGCCGAGCATTACGGATATAAACGAACTGATGAAGAGGCAGCCGTGGGTGGGATATCAGGAGGGTTCCTTCGTGTTGGGGCTGTTGAGATCTGTGGGGTTTAAGAATCTCAGGCCTTATGCTTCCCCTGATGAACTCCACAAGTTTTTCAAACGTGGAAGCTCCAATGGCGGCTTTGATGCTGCTTTTGATGAAATCCCTTACATTAAGCTCTTCCTCTCCAAGTTTCCTGATAAGTACACCATGTCTGACCCCATCTACAAAGCTGATGGATTTGGATTTGTAAGTCCTCTTTTTCCAATCTTAACTTCAGTTATTACTTACTTCTAAAAGAGTATACAAAACCTTTTTTCCCTATTTTTTTTATTTCACTCTTCAAAACTCTACGACGATTATATCACAATTTTATATATAATATGCAGTAAAAAATTGATTTGTTAGTAAAAAAAAACACTTGTTCAAACCCTTAATTTGTTCAAACCTTTAATTTGAGTGATCATCACCTATTTTTAATAATCATTGAAATTCTACCCTAACACAAATACAAAACTTAACAAAAGTGTATAATACATGAGTTTCTTGCCAATTAATTTTGAGGTGGAAGAATTCATATCTTGTAAAGTCGAGCAAGCTCAACAAGCAGCCGATCCAAAATAGAATTTGGATAAAGAACTCCAAACGACAATGCAGAGATTCAAATTTGATATATTTTAAGGATGAATAAATTATCGTTGAACCACCAAAAAACTTATTTATTTATGGACATTTAACGAATTGGGTGGTGGTTTTGATTAACTGTAACGTCGGACAATTTGCAGGCGTTTCCGATGGGGTCACCGCTGGTGGCGGACATATCAAGACAGGTATTAAATGTGACGGAAAGTGAGAAGATGAACCAAATACAGAAGAAATGGCTGGGCGAGAACTGCAACTCGCCGTCCTCCGGCGGGAACGTGGGTTCTTCGCGGCTGAACCTGAGCAGCTTCTGGGGCCTGTTCCTCATCGCGGGCTCCGCCGCCGTGGTGGCGCTGCTCATCTACTTCGCCATCTTCCTTTATAAAGAGCACCACACGCTCCGCCGCACCGCCGCCGACGAAGGCTCCAACTCCCCCGTCTTGAGAAAACTCCGAGCGCTCCTCAGAACCTACGACGGCAGGGACTTGACTTCCCACACCTTCAGAAAGAGTAATAATATTAATGTTGAGGCTCACGCGATGGACGGCGCGTCGCCCAGCTCCAATTGCCCGCCGAGCCCGTCCAATTATTCGGTTCAAGACGCCAGCTTTGAGTTCTTTAATGGGTCCGGGGATTCGAGTCCGATGAACCGGAACCAAACGCCGCCTCTGCACAACCAGGAGGTGGGGTTGGAATTAACTAGTGGAGAAGAAATAACTGAAATTATTGTCAATAATTGATTTAGTTTTTTTTTTTTTTTATGGGAATAGGAAGTTTTTTTTAGGTGTATATTTGTGCATAGATTCTGACCTTGTACACCACAAAATTCCCTTTCTAGTCTATAGATGATTAATTGTATGAAGTAGTTTTTTAAAATGTAAATTAAAAATTTTAAATTTACTCTCAACAAATTAAGTCTCTCTCCTTATCTTAATAGAATTTTGAAGTTCTAATATTTTGTCTCAATAAACCAAAGTTTTTAATTTTATGACGAGTGCATACAAAATAAGTTGTTGAGTTATATTACAAAAGCAAGCATAGTTCAGCGGTAATTGACATATACCTCAAACTGTAAGATTGTGAAGGTCGAAAAATGTTGTATTATTACTTATGAACTTTGTTCAAAATGCCAAAAGTCGAATTGGGTTGTCTTGGAGCTACCGGATGCCCTATGTTATGTAATTGGGCCATATTAAATCAGCGACCCACAGCCAAAGTTGGGCTTTTAAAAAACAACTTTTCTTCTTCATTTTTTTTAAGACTCCGACAACCCATAATATTGAGTCTGATTATTCAACTTTTTGTTCGATAATATGTCTTATATTTAATTTTTAATACAGAGTCCAAATATTCAAAAGTAATTCACATATATTTTTCTTTACAATAGTGCCTGGCTTGAAAAGATGCGAAC
Source organism: Momordica charantia (assembly GCF_001995035.1). The sequence continues at coordinate 3,738,047 of NW_019104491.1, forward strand.
AATGACCCAATTTTTATATCCCCATGTTTAAAAGAAATAAAATTAATGCATATTTTATCTTTCTTGTTTGTTAGAATTTACATATTTTATCTTTACTACTTTCAATTTTGAACAAAAATTATAGATTACAAAACTCCTAAGTATAAACTTAACTCAACTAATTAAACTATTAGTATAAACACGAATATAACTTAGTAATTTAAAATATTTATTCTTTTGTCAAATCGAGCATAGATCAGATGGTTAAGGCACCTATTTTTGACTGACTAGTTTTGAAATTGTCAAGTTGAAAATATTTAATTACCGAGATTTGATTATGAGTTATTAACTGAGAAAATAAACACAAATTCGCAATTTGGAACTGAAACATCTTAGTAGCCAGAGGAAAAGAAAGCAAAAGCGATTCAAAAGTGTCTTATGCCAACAAAATTTCAATCTCATTTGGAAAAGTCCCTTATTTCGACGAATTTGCTATTGCCACGAAAAAGACCTTTGCCAACGAATCAGATTTCGTCGACATAAACACCTTTCGCGACAAAATTTGATTTCGTTGAAAAAGATGACGACAAAAAAAGCGCCTTTAATTCCCCAACGAAATTAATTTCATCGAAAATTATTCCATCGACAAAAAGAACAATTCTTGTAGTGATCATCAAGGTAATACTATAATCATTGCAAGGCTCGACACAAGACCTCGTATGATACCTCAAAGTTTCAAGTCCTTGTCACTGCATTATCTCCTAAATAATCCAAGTCCTTGAACCTTAACTGACTATTCAACATTTTTTAAAATTCATAAATTTCATCCATATCCTCACCTTTCAAATATATATTAAATATTTAATTTATGAATTTGAAAACAATATCTAATAGGTAAGTACATAAAATTGAAAGTTCAAATATCTGAGGAGGAAGACGACGTAGGGACCTATAAATTAGGAGAGAGAGTTTAGGGATCCGTGTGAGAAAGAGAGTTAATGCGTGAACCTTAGGGTATGTATGTTTATATAGTTTGTGTTGCATGCATGCATGTCTCCTTCTTATGCTCACGCATTCAAATAATGACTTTTACCCCTCCACTTTCCCACTACTATAAAATCCCTCCATACTCCAAACTATCTTCTAACTTCTATTCAATGAACCATTTATCCATTCTATACCACAAAACTCTCTAACCTAACCTAATCATTTCTATTTTCCAAAAATGAAACCGTTATCAAACCCAATTCTTACCCGTCTTCAAAACTAACAACCAATTAGTAGCCCGACTTAATATAAAAATACAAAATTAGTCCTATCTAGAAATCTTAATTTGTAACTTAAAAAACACATTTGGTCCCTGTACTTCTATCAAAGTAACAATTTAGTCCCTAGACTTTAGTTTCTAACGATTTAGTCCTTCTACTTTCACTAAAATAACAATTTAGTCTCTAAACTTTAACTTGTAACGATTTAGCTCGAGTAGATTAAAATTTGTAACAATTTAGTTCCTATCGTAAACAAATTTTTTTTTAAAATTAAGTGTCAAATTTTATCATATAACAATTTAATCTTTCTAGTTATAAACATATTTGGTCAATCTTTAGTTTATCTATCTATATATATAAGATACTTAACAAAAAAAAATTCACGATAAAGATTAAATTGTTACCAACTTTAAATTACAATGACTAAATTGTTACATATTAAAGTTCAAGGACTAAATGGTTACTAATATGAAAATAGAGGGACGAAATCGTTACAAACTAAAGTACAGGGACCAAAAGTGTTTTTTAACCTAATTTGTATTGCGTGATTGTCTCTTAATTATCGTTGAATGCATATTTAAAATCTATAAATTTGTCTTTTTTTTTTATGTGGAGGGAGTTCGGTGATATTTTTGTTAAGATAAGATAAGGTACATAACAAGTGTTTATAATATAAGTGGACTACTACTCTCATTGACAATTGGTTCTGAGATGGAACCCTATGAATAGATATGATATCAAACTCTGGATTATAATATAAGTTGTAATTTTGTGGAAAATAGAGGATTGTTTTTGATGGATTCTTATTGGTGGCAAGTTTGGTATAATGCTTCTGAACATATTTCTAGAAAGAGAAGAAGAAGAAGAAGAGAGAGAAATGGTCCTAGAGTTTTGAGTTTTGGAGGCATCCACGCCGCACCCCCCACTAATAGCGGAAAGTGACCACACAATTTGGGAGCTTTTAAATGGTTTTTTTTTTTTGCTCCATTTCCCCCTTGCTTCTTTAATTTATTCACTTTAATACATCTCCCTTTTCTCTATTTTGTTACTGAATTTCCGTAATGATGGAAATTTTAAACCAATTACAACTTGGATTATTACTGACTTTAACGTCTGTGGGTATCTGTGTTATCAAGTCAGTGTTGAAGTGGACTTAAGTGACTTGTTCTGATCTGTCTCGTTGATGACGTGTTCGAATTAAAGTCCGAATACTTGATTACTATCGAGAACAGTTGCACCCATGCAACTCAATATATATATAAGTAACTCGGTGTTTAAGGTCAAACATTTGAACTCTACCTATTTCATGTTTAGATTATTTTTCTTTTTAAATTTTGGTATTAAGAAATAAGAACCGTTTATTGTTTTGATATCATATTTTCACCTAATGTTAGAGATATTTACTATAATTTAATATTTAATAGATAATGTACACGTTATACAATTGTTAAGGGTTTTGGAGCTGCAGTAGAGAGAAGGGAAAACACGTATGTGTGATTTCTTTCAAAGCAACACATATTTTGTACCAATATATTCTCTTTTGTAATTTTCTTCCTTTTACTTTTATTATTATTTAATCCTTGTATACCTTATAAAATATACAACACAATCTTAAAGATTTGATATTAAAAAGATAAAATGAGAATCCAAAAAAAATTCAAATGAGTATTCGATCTAAAAATTGGATCCCGCCCAAAAGAACCGCTGTTTTTTAGGAGATGTCAAGATTATACGTTGAAAAGATAAAAGAACTAAACAAAAGTTTATAATATGTGGACTACCCTTCTCATTACTAATTAATTTTGTATTGATATACAAAATATTTTGTTATTTATTTCATTTTATTTTAATATAATTTCTTGACATTTTCTTAATTAGTTCAACCTGATCAAAACTTTGAAATGATAATACATGTTGTTTAAGGATCAAATTGATTTAATTTTTTCAATTTAATTCTTCTAAATTAATAATTTATCTAACATTTTGAACTTGATTACTCTAGCTATATATTTAGATATTTTTACTATCACTTAAAAAAAGTTTAAATACTTTCTTATAGTTTTAGCTTCCATTTATTTTAGGATTTATTTTAGTTTCTTGATAAGATCCGTTTGAGTTGTTATACTTTTAAAATATTTATTTTTTATTTTCATATTTTTAAAAGTGACTATTCTGATCTCTTGATTTTTTTATTTTTTTTTCTGATTACAATTTCAACACAAYACTATAATTAATAAATTTCTTGAAATATAATAAGAACCTCAGTATTAAAGAGAAATACAAACTTCTAATAAGTATAAATATCACATATAAATATTTTAAAAGTTTAAAAAATAAAATAAACAAAAGATTAAAAATACGAAAAAAAAAAAGAGTTATTAATTATTATGTTGTGTTTGTTGATATGACTTGCATTTATAAGCCCTTTTTTTCCTTTAAAGGAAACGCAATGATGAAAAAGAAGATGGAAAAAATAGCAACGGGGAATGGATGGGGGCGGCAGGCTTTTCTATTTCGGCGGAGGGAGAGGAGAGATTGCAGGTGGGGCCCGCTGTGATATCTTGTCGGCATCTCTGGCATCCCACGTGGACTCCGCCACTTGATTACAGCCTTAAATTTGATTCCACGTGGCAGCCATACTCACACTCAGCGTCCCAAAAAAAAAAAAAAAAACCAATTGCCGTTTGATTACGACCCGTCACGTTACGGTCCGTCAGCGGTCCCACCGACTCCCCCTGGCTTGGCCCTTTCAAAGTTTTGGATAACTAACCTTGAAAATTTCATCTCTTTTTCTTATACTCAACACACACTACATTATTATTTCAATTTCAAACCTCCTAAAATTTTTGCTAAATATGCCAAATAGTTTTTATTATTTCGGATAATTCTCCATTTGTCTTTTTAAAAAGTCTCAAATTTTCTTTTACTGTATCAAAAATGTTCAATCGAGTCTTTTTCAAGAAAAAAGGAAAAAAAAATTAATTTGATAAAAAAGGGTAATATTGTTAAATTGTTATAACATTTTTAGTAACATGGAGCCACTTGAAAGAAAATTGAACGAGACTGATATATCAAGCCTTTTATTGATAAATTTTAATGATTTTTAATGGAACGAACTAATTTTAAATTTATTTCATTTTAAAAAAAAATAACCATTTTATTTATTATCTTACTTTTATATTTTAATATATGAATAACATAGTTTCGTTCCACACATATTTATCTCACTCTTAAAATCTAAAAAAAAAGTGTGCTAAGATAAATTGGGAAAGTTCAAGAATAATGAAAACAATCATGAATTAAGTCTCAACAAGCAAGTTAAGCCGAGGGAGAAACTTAAACTTAAATTTTATAATAAGTTGACATATTTAATTTTGCTTTATGAACTATTGTAAAAGTATGGGACTTTCGCATTGTTTTTTGCATAAATTTCAAAGCACACATTGATACGGAATGTTAAATTTTCTAGAAATACAAATGCTCAGTTGTTTTTAGCATAACTTGTACCAAGAAGCCAAATAATATCAGTAAATCAAATTTTATATAGTCTTGAAAGCCAAACCTTTGTTGCTGAATTTAATTTCATGACGCATAGTTAATTTAATTAAATATCCTACCAACCTACCTGAACTTATATCTCAGCGATAATTTACATGTATAATGACAAAATTTTAATACAATCTTATATTTTAAAAATAATAAAAATATAAAATATTGTTTTTCAAACTTTCACTATTTGAATTTGTCAAATTGATTGAATGCTGAAAACAAGAAGCAAAATATTCTTATATGGACCGAAGTAGAATAAATGAACAAGTAAAAACTGTATGAATATAAAATTAGTTCTTTTTTTATAAGGGTGGGGGTAAATAGGTAAATTTAGAGTTTAAAAATGAAAAATTACGATATATATAATAGTGATAAAGGGTGCGGAGGATTCCGTATTTATGTATGTTATTCACGTCTGGCAGACTTGGGAAAAGGAGCATTTAAGTTAAAAATAAATAAAAAAAAAATAGTTTAAAATATTTAATAACGCGCAGATTGCAGAGTAAAAAGGAAAAAAATGGACCCGTAAAAAAAATAAATAAATAAAAAAGAGAGAAAGTTACTTGATTTAATTAGGGGGTTGCCGCGGCGCCAGGATTTAAGATTCACAACGACCCGGCTGGTGTCGTTTCGTGGGGGCCATAATTCGAAAAGAAAATAAAAAGAGAAAATGGGAGCTGAGGGTGATTGTGATTGGTGGAAAATAATGGAATATCCATATAAATAGAATTAAAGAAAAGGAAAAAAAAAAAAGAAAAATAAATATTGAATTTCTTAAGCGAAAAAGCCGTGGCGCAGGTGGGCGAGCTGCGATTGGTTGCATTTGGAGGCGGTTTTGGCTGTTTTGACATTGCATTTTGCATGATCATGATCCGTGTCGCGTCGTCGTTTTGTTTCGTTTGGGGCTTTGATTTTTGATTTTATCCAACGCTTTCTCTCTCTCCTGTGATTTCATTTTATACTGAGTCCACTCGGTTATTAACTCGATATATCGGATAATTATTATGTGTTCGCCGCGGACGCCGACACCGGTGCCGCTAGCGGTGGTCGCTCTTGCTCATTTGTATAATCCTCCATTTTTCATCAAATTTTGAGCCACATCCATTTCCATTCTTTTTCTATTCAACTGATCCAAAGGTGAACTGATCAATGTTAAAAAATGAATAATCCATTTATCTATCTATCGATTATGTTCGCTTATACTGATGGATCTCTATAACTAGAATTTGTCATTTATACTAAACAATACTCCACTGTAGAGCTCCAAATTAGACGATATCTCAAAATATGTGATATCTACCCTTCGTTATTTCATTTTTAATTTGGAAGATAAGTTTTTTTTAAATGAATTAAAACTTTGTTGTCTAAAATAGTTTATAAAATTTAGGTTTCTAAATATATAAGGTTATGATATGTACTTCGAAACAAAAAATCTAATTAGGTTCTATAAACTCTCAATTTTATATCTAATAGGTCGACATTATTAAATTGTAGTTTATTGATTAAGTTGAATGCTAACCAGTAAAACGGATGATGTTTCGGATCCCGTTGTACGAAATAAAATTCTCATTAGATTTTTTGTGATATATACACATTAAACTATGAGCGACCATTAAACGGTATAACTACTAAATAGCTACAACCACACGAATTAATTTTTTTTAAAAAATACAATTAAAAGGTGAAAAGTTATAATTTAAGGGGTTAAAAAAGGAATTTATGGTAGGGAGGAATAAAGTAATGAGAGGGAGGATATTTTATTTTGAGAGTGAGAGCAGGTGAGAGAGCTGGGAGGTTTTAAAGTCACAGTCACAGGAGCCATGCCATGCTTCTGCCACAATTTCAATTGGACCCTCAACAATATTTAAGACACAACACAGTCACCGGTAGTAACAGTAACCTCACTCACTTCCCGGTTGCCGGTTGCCACGCATCTCTTTTGGGGACCGTTTGCCCTTTATTCATCGCCATGCAATGCAATTACTCTCGATTTTATTTTCGGATTAAATTATATTAAATTACGTCATTGTAACTCTTAAAGGAGTTTATTCCATTTTAAATCATGTTTCTTTTTTGTTTTTTCATTTCATCCATGTTAATATCATTGATAAAATATAATATTGGGGTGATATTTGGCATTTCTTCCTTTTTTTTTTCTTAATTGTAGGGAGAGAATTGGATATCAACAAAATCTCCTAAATTATCTGTTCATGTCATTTATTTGTTTAGTCAATTTAAGAACTATTTAGAGCAAACGAAGATTTAGGACGACGTTTTTTTTGTGTAAAAATATTAGGATTGTTAGAAAAAATATAGATTTCACAGCCTAAGGTCAAGGTACAACATGAACAAAGAGACTCTACTAGCTTTTCTAGCTTCACCATTCCAACGGAAACTAATTAAATATTTATTCATAAATTCAACGCGACTCGCTCTAAATGAGAAGAAGGGTTCCATGTGGATAGAAAAATGGCCCGAAGAGATTGCATATATGCAGTAGTTTGATAATGTGTTGAGCTTTTGTAATTTGTTTTATGTTCATTAGAATCTAAATAGAACCAAAGTCCAAAATTTTAAGGACAACAAATGTAATTTATCCTAAAATCTTATATTAAGTTGATTATTAATTGTATTATTCACTAAATGTATTAATTCAATACTTAATAATAGATTAAATTTATTTATTTATTCAATTTTAATGACTAAAATTAAATCATAAGCAATATTTTTCAAAGTTATAGTTACTTATTGATTGACTAATTACCCTCCATTAATTTCTATTAATGAGCCGAAAYCAATGTTTTAAATGTCAATATCAATATAAATGTTGATGTCTTAGTTTTATGCAAACGTCGACGTCAATGGATATTTCTAAAAGATTATAAAAACAAAAAAAAAATTGTAACAAATATTTAAATTAGTAAATAAGCATTACTCCACCCTTTCTAAATAAGTTTAAGGTGATTAATTAATATTACGATGATATTAGGTTGATAATTTTTTTAAAAGTATTTTGTTAATTTTGATTTTTTTTTGGTTGGTTGGTAATCCTATACAAATGATGATGGGAATAAATTGAATACCCTGAGTATAACTAATTTTTGATTACATCATTCATTTTCACAATTTTCTTTCTTATAAGAGCATCAAGGGTGGTGGTGATTCAAACCCTAAACAATCTTAGAAGAGGTAGAAATTTATTAACTACTAACCTATACTTCTTGATTGACATTTTACATTTCACATTACGATAAATTTTCAGCATGCAATCCCATCAAATAAACGCAAACATAAATGCTCGTCTTTCTCCCCATTGGTCTATACCACGTCATATCCTATTTTTCTTAGTCAAACCTAAATATAATAATTTTTAATTTATTCATAAACATTAAAAAAAATCGATACACGACCCAGTATAATTTAGCAATAATTGATATACATTTTCATTCAAGAGGTTATGAATTCGATCCGTATTTTGACGTTAAACATATTTAGACACGTAAAAATAAAGTGGTAGATAGGAATTATTAGTTAGCATAATTTGTCAGTTGCATGCGTAGGAAGATCGAAGATTGTGGCACACGAATGCAATCAAAAGTAGAGATAGAGAGAGAAATGGGTATGGAGGAGCCCTGCCATGAAGATCAGGGGAGGGGCCAAGTTCACTGTTTCAAACCAAAAAAAAAATAAAAAAAAACCGGACTCCAATCATGTCAAATTATTTGTTTAAACAGCAACCCACCAAAATTAAATTTTAAATAAAAAGACGAAAATAAGGGGAAAAAATCAATTTTGTTTTAGAAAATAAAAAATAAAAAAACAAAAAAGAACGAAGAAGAAAGGTTGTAGTGTAAGATGGAGATTCTTTTGTCAGTCTCTCTCCTTGAAGCCTTTTGCTGACGTATCCTTTTTTTTTCCTCCGGTCCCACTTTCTTTCTCACCAATATTATTTAATATATAACAATATAAATATAAGAATGATAATTTGATTAATTTTTGTAATATAGTATAATATGATTTTTGTTGGTGTGTTTTCATTTACCTTTCAAGTTTGAGTTTGATTTTAATTTTTTTTTATTTTTGTAAATTTTAAAATCTTTTACTATATTTAAAAATATATGTTTATGTTATACTATTTATATAAATAATTAAATCTTTTAAAATTTATTATTTTAGAGGAATAGGAGTTTGAAATTCCAACCTTTTAGTTATTCAACTATGTTTTTATTGATTAAACAAATGAATTATTATTGACAGAGTNAAACAAACAAAACAAAATTTCCACTTTCTAACAAATTTTCCCTTACCTACCTGTGTGTGATTTTTTTTTTTTACCGAATTTATATATTTTCTATTTGTCAATCATGTTCTAGGAATTGAAAAACATGGCATTTAGAAACTGATCTAAATAAACTACTTGAAATTTTAATGCACAAAGCTTGCCAAAATGTCAAGGAATAGTCGGTGGAGCTGTTAATAAGTTTTTTTTTTATTAAAAAAATCAATAATTTAGTCGGATTTGATAAAAAAATAATAATTTTTTTTTCTAGTTTTCCGTTTATAAAAATTATTTTGGCTTAGCGACCCTTTTTTATATGTTTTTAAAACTTCATTTCACTTCTTAGTCTACTTTTAAAAAAAATAAAAAATTTAAAACTTCATTTTAAGAAACATAAAAGAATAAATTGAAATGATGATCAAATAATCCTTTTTAACGTAAWAAAAATCGATCAAGTTATTAATGGTCAATTGCGTTTTTTAAAAAGTCAAATATATTTATGAAAGAATTAAACCGATTCTAATTTAACTTTAAATAAATAAATTACTAGAATATTATAACTTTGATCTATCCTTRAGCTTTATTTTTCTTATCAAAGATTTTAGTATGCTTGAGCTTGAATTTTTATTGTACATCACTTTTTTTTTTCTTTTTGAATTCACACTTGTTCTTATTACTTCTTTACCTAATTATAACGCCTTTTTTAATATATCTATATATATAAATTTTAACTTCTAAATTATTGATGGAAAAAAAGATTTTTAKGTATATTGTATAGAGTCTTTTTGTCTCACTCACATCAAATTAATAACGCAATGTTAATATATAGACTTCATCAATTAATCAAATAATAAAATTTATTTTTTTTAGTACAACAATTTAAAGATATAGGAGATCGAACTTTGAATCTATGTCAATAATCGTCGAGCTATGCTCGTGTTGACAGTAAAAATCTTCTTTTGAATAATTCACCAGAGTAATTAAGGTGATTAAAATGCATAATGTGCCACCACTAGTTTATAAGTGAACCTGTTACAAATTTAAGTAATTTTATGTGGTAAAATTAATCGTCAAGTTCAATTATGAACTCATATTCGATTGCAGTATGCCTCTTTTGATGGCGCACTTTATTCTTTTTACGTACACGTCAATGTGATTTCTTTTTTCTTTTTTTGAGTTTATAACATAAACAACCAAATCAAGCTGAAAATTTTTGGTCTCCTTCATTTAGAAACCAAAACAGCCAAATATAGCCTAAAAACCAATCAAAATCGATTCATTTGTTTCAAGTTCGTTTGATTTTTAACCATTGAAATTTTTGGTTGCATGCTCCTACACTTCTAAACCATTGCATTCTAATTATCAAAAGAAAATTTTCGTAGACTCCGAATATAACTCAACTATTGATGACATGAGTAACTCCTCAATTGAGTTGAAAAATCAATGATTTTCGTTGGAAAAAGAAATCGAAAACAATTTTTCATCGAAACATCTCTCGAAAAAGCCTCTAATATATTTCAGAGTCCTTTTACACTAGACAAATATCAAACACGTAATTCAATCACATTTTCAAGGTTCAACTATGGAATAATTTTTAGAACTTTGAAATGGAAGAATATACGCAACAAACTTTGTTATTGTTAAATATGAGAAGCAAGAATTCAACTTCTCAACTTTAAAAAAATACTTATATCTATATCGATGAGCTATACTCTAATTTGCTTGGATACATACATAGTTAAACTCGCAAAAAATATACTTTGTTAGTACAAAAAGTAGTCAAATGTTCAAATTTCCATCTCACTCATTGTTACTCAATATAATTCTAAAATAGTTTCAATTTTATTCTAAAGTTGATACTTTTGTACTTATGAGCGAAGGTTTTTATTTGGTTAAATATGTTAATACTATAGTTTAGTATTAAGCAAAAGACATGAAAAAATAGATAGAATTTCAGGCATGTAAAAGAGAGTTTAGGGACCATTTGTGAATAGAAACTCTAAGAAGAAGCTTGGACATGAATATAAAAACCAAATTAATAATATTAACTAATATAACTAATGACAAAAAGAAACTAAT
>NW_019104491.1:3754420-3813372 GCF_001995035.1 Momordica charantia
CTTATCAATGGAATAAACTCAGGTTAATTTTTATATATATGCAAATACCAGAAGAATTGTAAGAATAAATGTCTAATATGTAAACATATATTAAAGAGACTTCACTATGGTAAATTATTTAGTTTTATTATTTAAAAAGAAAAGTTAACTTCTTGGTGGTTAAGGACCCGTGATTAAATTTTGAAATTATTCAAAATTTGAAAAGTTTATAATAATAAGTACTTGAAATTTCAATTTAAATTAACCTGGATGGTGTTGAGCTGAGTGTCTTCAACGGCGACCTCCCAAGCGGGGTGGCCGTTGAGGAGGCTTCCGTACTCTCCGGCCGGCGTTGAATCCACGTCATGTTCTCGATCGGTTTCCCGGCCGCCAATGTACCGGAGTTGGACCACTTTGGAATTAAATTTCACGAACTTGAGCACATCAAAGTTGGTGGCATAACCATGCAAATAATCCAGCACCTCCAAATATGTCGGAAAATCATTGCTCTCACTCTCCGGCGGCCACGGGTAGTCGGAGAATTGAAAATCCCGGCGAGGGGTCTGCAGCCTGGTGGTCCGGAAAGAGCAGTGCCTCCACACGCCGCCGATCGAGTCCGTCGCCTCGAACACCACCGGGTGGTGGCCGGAGAGATGCTTGGCGGCGGCGATCCCGCTAATGCCGGCCCCGATTATGCCAATTTTGGATACTGATCGGCGGTTGTTTTCGGCCATTTTTTTAGCTGCTTATGAAGGTGGGTTGGTGATATAGAAGATTAATAATCTGCAAAAATTTGAGCTTTGAACTCTGAGCGATGGAAAATAAGTGGAGTTTAAGCGGGTATTTATACTAATTTTTGGAGACATTAATTTAATTAAGGTTGTTGGTTGGTCAAAATGATACTGTTTTTAGTCTTCTCCAGTTGATGATGATATTTGGTTTAAATACCATTTCGATTCTTATCAAATAAATTATTTTTGTTTCTATTTTAGTCTCTCAAATTTTAGATATTTTATTTTAGTTTTTATGTCGAATTGTTATCGTTCTATATATGTTAATCATATAACAAAAGTATAAATTTGTTCTAAAACTTTTACATTGAACCAAGATTTTGAAATATTTGTCTATTAACTAAATTAGATATACTTAACTGCTATTATTTTCAACTAAAAGATCGAAAATGTGAATCGTGACGTTGTTGAACTTTAAAAAAATATAATAATAAATAGATAAGCCTTGCTTTGGCGTTAAATTAACAATTTAGTTTCTATAGTTGGAGAATATAGTTTCAATTTCTTGGTTTAGCAACCTCACAAATTATACTACAAGAAATTTGAGTTTTCCCGACATCCAAAATTATCGCCATAGCTTATCTCAAAAAAAAAAAAAAAAGCGTCATAGCTCAATATTTCGTCGGAAAAACTCTCTCAACGATTTTTTCTGTCACCAAGTTCGTCAGCAAATTCCTATTGCAGTAGACTTTTGGTGACAAATTTCAGATTTCCTCGTCAGAAGTCTTTGGCAACAAAATTTGTTGAAATTCGTCGTCAAAGGTACCTATGGCGATGAAATGACGAATTCAATTTGGTCATCATATATATAATTTATTTAACAATTGCCTGCACACCTTCTAATTGTTTCATGTTACAAATTTTTTACTTTTAAACATTTCTTCAGATTTAAATCAAACTTCGTAAGCACACATCCAAAATTATCCTATAAACTTTGATTTATATTAAACGAAATGTGTGATGTTTGTAATCACTAAATATAGAAAGTTAAATACAATATAAGCTAAATTTAGACTACAACCTAAATATAAACCTAACCTAGTTAGAAAGGCTCCATCTTCTTGACTTCATGAAATCTCTTCTAATTCCCAAAGTTTCTTAAGAAGAAAAATAAAAAGAATCGGTGAAACAAATGAAAAAATAAACCTATGTGTGCAAAGAGTGACAATAAAGTGTTACTTTACCAAATTCATTCCACTATATTTTAGATGAACTTTAAAAATGGGACAAAAAGAATTAACTTCAAACAAGCAAAATGACCCTTCAAAGGCAAAACAAATAATCCTAACCTAAATTCATTTCAGACATCTCACTCGCCAAACATACTTCAAATCCTACGAACTCATCCAAACGCACTCCAGGTACCAAAAACTTAAAAACATGTCTAACTCACTCCACATCCCATAAATTCACCAAACTAACTCTTAAAAGCAAAAGATAAACATGTATATTAACTCATCCAACCTCATTCTAAATCCCACAAAATCGACTCAAAACACACTTCATATACCACAAACTCACTCAAACTAATTAGTGTCCAACTCATCCAATCTCATCAATTCAAATCCCACTAACTTCATACTAACCATTAAAAAAAAAAGTGTCTAACTCATGTAATTAACCTAACTCTCTATGATTTAGTACGACTACCATAACTGCAGCATAACCCTATAATTCCAAGTAAACTCCACTATATCAAGAACGAACTAATCCATGTTAGATAGTTATACAAGATAATAATTAATTATACGATGCAACATACAATCAAACATGCAAAATACAATAAGTTTCAATATGGTTTTTGTGAAGCGCGAGTAGAAATGAGGGGTACATGAATGAACCGATACCACCTCCAAATGAGAGGGATCCTGAGATCATGGAAGAGTAGTCAAGAAAGGCTTAAAAGAATTGATAGTCACTACCTATACTAATAATGTGCACTTCCCTTTTCGGTGGCTCAATCATAAGAACTCCAAAGTTAAGTGTACTTGACTTAGACCATGTGAGTGAGGACAAAACATGTGTCTAAGTAGCTCAGAACTAGACGGTAGCACAACTAGTTCGCAGTGGACGTAGGGGAATGCTGAGCCGATTAGCTGAGTCAAATCTAGATTCTGAATCCTCGGTCTGGGGCATTACAGTTTTATTACATTAAATAAATTATTCATACCTAATTACAAGGGACCTGTGCGTTTGCCATTGTACGATCCAAAAAAGTCTAATTGAAAAACATGGACAAACTATTAGTAACTATAGATCAAAACAACTCTAGAAAAAAAATTTAATGCAAGAGCATAGTTTAAGTTCATAATCGTAACTCTATCAATTCTAGTACTCTTAAATCATCTCAAGCAAGCCAACATGTCCATAACTCATCCTAACCTAAATTCACTCAACACTCACCAAACACACTTCAAATCCAACAAACTAATCCAAAGACACTCCAAATATCAAAAACTTGCTCAAACTACTTAAAAATCTAAAAAAACATGCTTAACTCACTCCACAGTTCACGTCCCATAAATTTACCTTCTAACGGACAACAAGGAGGCACTTCCCTTGTGTGGTATATCTGTCGCCTACAAATAATAGATAAGTCTTCAATTCTCGAAAATTTTGGATATATGTGAAAGATTTAGGTTATTGCAAGTTTTTGAATGAAGAAGAAGGAAGAAATTAAAAATATAGCTTGAGATGCTCATATTGCTCTAAAAAGATATATAAAATTAACAACAAATCAAGTAAGATTTATACCTTATAAGAAAAGAGAGACGACAATGAGCAGTGGCAGCAACGGACGAGCACGACGAAGAGAAGACACACCCACGATGGACGAACGGAAGGATGGGGGGGGAATGCGTGATGGATGTAATGAGGGATAAAGAGGGAGGACGGAGGAGCAACGACAGAGGCAGTGAGAGGGAGGAGGACAAAAATAGAGAAATGAAAGGGGAAGGAAAATGGTTAGGTTAAATTGTAACCTATAGTGACGAAATACAATTTGTCAGGAAAACCTCTAATTTCATCGCGTCAACTTTCGCGAAAAAATTGGGCGGTCAAATTTTCATGCTTTCTCAAAGCTTTTGGGGATGAAAATTAAATTACTTCGCCATAAGTTTTGAATAAAATATCTCAAATCATTCAAAACTTTTGACGACGATCGTCAAACATAGTTCTTTTTTCTTTATTTTAAAATGGAAAACGTTACCAAATAAACTCTTGGCTAATAGTTTTTTTTTTATTTACAAAACTCAAGCATTAAAATAAAATGTTTGAAATTTGACCGAAATAAAACAAGCACGAAATTTTATGTGCCAAGGATCCAATGAAAATTTTTAAAATTTTTCCTTATTGCTAATTGATTTTGTGATATAACTCCATATAAATATTAGTATTCTATCAGAGTCCAAAAAAATCAAACAAACATTCAATCTAAAAATAAGGTCAGATCAAGATTTGAAAGCCCAAGCTTGTTTTTCCTAAATATTGATCTGAGAAAAATTTATATAATTGAGGTTGAGATGAAATTCCATAAATATTGATATAATTCACTACAATAGGGTTTAAGTCAACCAATTGAAACCCTTTTATTTGTTTATTGTTAAAACTATTACTCTTTTATTTATTGATTGATGTGTATGAAATCAATTGAATTTTCCATGCAATGCAACAAGGATTGTTTTCCCACTACTAAAAATAAAATATTTGAGAAATTCGACAATATTCAACTATAAATTAAACTGTTTTCATATTTTATAATTTTTGCATAATGTCAACCAATCGACGGCCCTTAATATTTACTTAATTTCCTTGGTGATGAGATTTGTAGAAATAAATTAATCCACAACCAACCAAGTTGATCAACTATATTAAGTTTAATAATACTTTCTTAGTTGGCATTTTTATTTATTTATTTATTTTTGGTCTTTGGAGGGACTAACATTTGAAATCTTACAAGTCTTAAATATTTTCTTTAAATATTTTCTTTTCTCATACACATGCTACTAAATAGTTTAGAAGTTCTCAATCAGATATACACATAATAAAATGATTAATATATACCTTTCAATTCAAGCACCTTTTTTTTCCTAATAATTCTTACTTGTGATTTTTCAGAAAATATTTTTAAACTAATGTATTTTATTTATTAAAAATATTTTTAGCCAATTTAAAATCACTTAAAAATCGGAGTGATCCTTCTAAAATAATATTTTTATTTTAAAAAAATATTTTTTCCAAAAACTCTAAATGATAACCGAACATGGTATTCGTGGTAGAATAGTTATACATTTATAATATGTATCCATAATTTTAGTATATAATTTAGACTTTCGAGATCATTATTTTAGTAACCAAAATTCTGCGAATGGTTGGATATGATTAATTCTCCTTGATGTTTATTTTATTTGGGCATTAAGGTGAATATAATACCAAAATTAAATAAAGATATATGCATAGATGCCTTAATTTTGTTGAAGATGTATGGGAAATGTTTGAGAAATGAAGAGGAAATTTAACAAAAGAAAATTTGGGTTAGGCCTTTGGAGAAGAAAAATGGGATAAATTTGTGGAAGCAATCTCAAATGCATTTAACTTGGTATAAAAACTTTATAATGAGTGAAATTTCTTGCAAGTCACATAGCTCTCTGTCAAATTTGAAAGCTACTATACTAGGTAAAGTTATCCCGCTATCTCTATCGACAATATATATACACCAGTTGTGTCAAATTTTATTTCCATTTTTTGTTATAGTTTCAATTTTGTCCTTATACTTTTAGGTTATTAAACCGACTTAATAATTCTTATCATCAATGTGTTTAAATCTTGTTAATTATTTAGCTCTAATATTAACCACTTGTTAAACGATAGAACAGTTCAGATAAATGAATTAGACGGATAATTAATAGTATAGAACAAAAAGCTTAATTGAGCAAAGAAGAAAAAATTTCCTTCTCCCTCCTACCTTTTCGATGTGCTCTTTTTTCTCCAAACTTACGGGAAATTGAACTTTCATGAGCTTTTTTTTTAGTACATTAAATTGGATGAAGATTCGAACTCATGATCTTTTAATAAAATATATATGTCAGTTATCCGTTATTAGCAAAAGTTATTATAAAGTTGAAGTTAAATTAAGTTGGGAATATCAATCTCTTGGATGGTCTTTAACAAATTATAAACCCAAAGACTTTAGATTTAAAAATTAGATATAAAAACAAATTCTTCAACTAAATCTTAAAAATTAGTCTAATAATAATGTTAATTAAAATATTTAAATTAATCGTGTCAGTATAGTATATGTAACCTTGGCATCCTTTTGGTTTTTTTATTAAGAAAAAATTAATGTTTTCTCCCTTTGACCACTCATGGATCTCTGACCATATCCACTTTCATATGTTATTTAAATTACATTTCACACTAAACTAACTCAATATAAATATGCTATTAAAAAAAACCAATAGACAAAGGTACTTATAGTATCATGGTTTAATCTCTCACTCTCGTACTTAAAAAAAATTAATATAAAATATTTAATAAATTAAAGAGATTTGAATCTATCAAAAGAAAAAGTTTGAGTTATGTTTATGTTGGCAAAATTTATTTATATTTATGCGATGCACTAAAATTGATTAAATTATATATTTATATATAGTATACTTTCTAATACGTGCATTGTTTTAGTATAATGAATAGTCTTTGGTATTTTTGAACAAAAAATATTAATTTTGGAGAAGAACTAATCGAGGCTCTTTTAGTTTTTGTTGATATTATTTGTACCATTCATCATCAAAAATTCTCATCTAAATTAAATTTGTTCACAAAATAGCTTGAAGACTATTAAATTTAAATATGAAGACTACATTGAAACTTTTAAAAGTACAAATTAAAAGTGATATATTTAAAGATGAAAAATATAATTTACTCAAAATATTATGTGGAAGAAGAAGAATAACAACCTCCAGCACCATTAACTTAGACATAATCATGTAGGAAAAGGCTATATGATAAATTTAGGAAAAGAAAATTTAGAGAAGTTTGTAGAGTAAAAAAAAGAAAAAAAATATATATATATATATATATATATATTAAAATTTGAAACACAATATTTTACGAAGGATACACACAACATCCAAAAAGAAGAAAAGAAAAAAAAAATTACAACCAAACACTCCAATTCCCTGACCATATGAATTAAATTTACCAAATCTATCAACTTAAGTTTTTGGATTGAATGGTCGTTTGTTTATCTTTAATATGTTATTAGAACAAGAGATCTTGTGTTCGAACCCCTACGTAATAGGTATAAATACTATCTCGTGACGTCTACATTAAATAATTTTTTTATATAAAAAAATCGCTCGTTGTTTGGCTTTAACTCCTTGTGTGGCACTCTATAAACTGGAGGGGTATCTGCGACAACTACCACCAAACTACCCCGCACATTGGATGCCAATACATTCAACCTTGAGACCACTCTGTCACACCCGAAGTGCTAGTTTCTATATTATGTCCAAAGTTTTAGTTTAGTCCTATGATTTTAAAGTTTCAATTTAGTTTCGTGATTTATTTACACCTTACCATCCTCCCCCAACTATTACCCACTCTTCTTTTTCATGTATATATACACTTTTACTCCACCATAAAAACTATAACCCACTCACCTAACTCATTTGCTATGCATGATTAAAAAAAATATATCGCGTATTCAAAATTAATGAGTTTCATCAAATTATAACAACAACTAAAGTGAAACTGCCAAAACGAGAATAACTCAGCGGTAATTGGTATATATCTCCAATAGGCTCCAAGTCAAGCACACTTAACTTTGAAGTTCTTATGATTGAGCCACTGAAAAGAGGAGGAATGTGCACTTTGTTAGTATAGGTAGTGACTATTAATTTTTTTAAGTCTTATCTTAACCATGCTTCCATGGTCTCAGGATCCCTCTTGTTCAGATGTGGTATCGGTTTATTCATGTATCTCTCCTCTCTAGTCGAGCGTCACATGCCCACCAGCTTCCACCTTGGTTTGTCCGCAAACTACATGTGGTTGTGAGTTCGAT
Source organism: Momordica charantia (assembly GCF_001995035.1). Next base: position 3,762,251 of record NW_019104491.1, read on the forward strand.
TCTCTACCCCACATGATGTATTCAATCATTTTAAGTAAATTTTCAAAAAAAAAAAAGAAAAAGAAAACTAAAGTGAAACTTTTAAAGTGATACGGATCAAATTGATAACTTATAACATTTCATTGATTCACTAAAATGGCTAAGTCAAAGTGGGTCTCTCACCAACTCTTTTGTGATAGGTCTTCTGAAGTTTACCTTCGTATCAAAATGAGAAAATAAGTTTTTTTTTTTTAATGGAATGAATGAATTAATTTCCAGCAGCCACCTGCTGTTGCATCTGTAGCCATCAAAATTTTGTCTGTCCAGTATTTGATGACCAATATAATATAGTCTTTTTTTTTTCAGCACCATAATGTTGAAGATTTCTTCATGCTGCTTACTGTGTTGAATGAGAAATAGTCTAAAAATGGTTTAAATTTTCCACACCAAAAGTAATGTTGAGAAAACCACTACTCTAATTAATTTCCTTTTGATTTTGATTTGTGGGGTAAAGCTTTGTTTTCCTCTCCTTTTTGTTCATTGAATCTCGTGCGGATCTCACACTCATTAAAAAGTGTTGGATATGTAATATGATTTGCTATCAATTGATCAAATTCATATATGCATGATTGTAATTATAAACTTTTTTAAAAAATAAAAGACTACGAAGAATTCTAAAATCATCTCATATTACTGTAAAAAACATGGAAACAAGTTCAAATTATTCAATCTCGCTTCCTACAACTTCGGTAGAGTGACAGTTAAAAGAAATCGAGGTTGTGGTATCTTGAAAGGTAAAATAATTAGATTGGATTTAATAATTGTTTTCATTCGCTAAATCACTTATAATTTACCCCTTGAGATTAGTCGATGTGCATATAAACTAGTCCGATATATAAAAAAAATCACTTATAATTTAAAAGAGAGAAAAAAAAGTAAATTTATTATCTTACCAACATAAAACTCTAACATTAATGATCATACATCAAAGAGAATAAAATTATTTTCGTTGATATCATATGCTTTATGTACTTCGTTATAAAATAGATGTCTAATTTATTAATTAATTATTTAATTATATATAAGATTTTAATATTTATATCCCTAATAAAGATCGTAAATTCGAATCTTTATCCTAAATACCTAAGTATTTCAAATAGGTAGTAATCTTATACCAATCGTTAGGCAATTATTCGTCGTGATTTGAGCCCTTAGAAAAACAATATTCCTCTCAAGTCGAGCCTGCATTTTCCAAAATAATCTAAGACAAGACTTGTCTCTTCCTTAAAAGATTCATTTGGTCCATATATCTGTCCCTTGTTTTGTTGGTGGACTTCTTTGCATGTTTCGGAAAACTTCCTTTTATTGCTATTTTCTACCTTCTTCTTCTTGTTTTTTTTTTTCAGAAAATATTCCTTTTGGGAGCATGGAATAAAATTCCTATTTATGAATTGATGAGATATATATTATTTGATAGTTTTGGGGAAACATGAATCAAATATATTTTTTTCCTGGGTTAATAAATTTTTGGGAAAAAGACTTTTCTTTTTTATTTTGTTATGAATATAGGTATATATGTGTAAGTCTAGAAGGCTACACAGTTTGGTTATAATTAAAGAGAAATTAATATCTCCTCGTGAATCTATAAATTTTACTTCATTTGAAAAGTAACTCATTTTAAAAAAAAATGAAAAAGAAAAGAAAAGTAAAAAGTAGTCAGTAAAAAAATGAAAAAGAAAGGAAAGGAAAATATTTCTTAAACCATGTTTGGAAGTGCTGTCAGAGAAAAAAAAGATTCTTTTTTTTTTTTTGTGGGCAAAAGGACCTTTTCTTCAAAATCATCATATTTTGGAGTAACATAAAATTGTTTTAGATTTTGGAGTACAATCTAAAATAAACTTTAAAAGTGTTGTGTGATAAAATACTTGTAAAATTTTTTGGCCCAAGAACTTCAAAAAAAATTTTTAGTAAAATCAAACATCAAATAATTATTATTGATTTTTTTTTCTAAAGTGCTTATATAATTAAGATTAAATAATTAAAATTTTGGTTCTATAGTTTGAGTATAGTTTCAATTTATCTTTATAATTTTTTAAAAGTTTTAATTTAGTCTCTATAGTCTGGGTTTAGTTTCGATTTGATCCCTGTGATTTTAAAAGTATCAATTTGATTCCTATGATTTGGTTGTATTCTGCCTACCTAAAAAAATCCTCCTATTTTCTTATGTTTTTTACTTTTAACTCTTAACTTTAATAAGTAGACTAACATAATTAGTCAAATAGAAAATATAAGATAATTTCTCAATTTGATTGAAGTAGAGGCTTTTTTTTAGTTTAACTAAATTATAAGGACTAAATTGAATCTTTTAAAACTATATGAGCGGTTTTAAACTCATAGTGACCAAATTGAAATTAATGTAAAACTATAAAAGATAAATCAAAATGTTTTCAAAACTAGATTAATTTTTACCTATGACTAAAATATTTCAGCCAAAAAGAGTGCTTATACCAAAACCACGTTCTAATGTTAGATCATTGATAATGGCCATGACCAAATAATATACAAAGAAAAAAAAAGTTTCACGATGAATTTTGTATTTATTTACCTTTTTATGTGATGTATCAATTATGTCTGTGATCGGAAAATAAAAATCTAAAAAGTAAAAAATTCAATAAAAAAAACATAACAAAAAAATTTCTTGTTTTGACATGTGTTTGGTAGTCAATTCAAAAATTGAATCTTAATTTAAAAATTTGTTTAGTTGAGTTATCAATTAAATATTTAGTTCAATCTAAAAAAAATTAATTGATTTATTAATGTTAATTTTGTAGAATTAATATATTATATCTTACATATTTTGAATTTTTTTATAAATAAATTAGTTTATAGCGTGAATATAAATTGTATATTTATTAATATTTTTATTCTTTTTAATGTAATTTTACCTTTTAAAATTTAGATTTAAAATCTTAAAACACTAAAAATAAGAAGTATTTGAGAATTTCTAGCATTTGAATCATGGAATCTAGAAACAATTTGCACAAGTATATTTACTGAATCTGGAATAAGAATAAAAAATTTCAAAAACTAATGTTTTGAGTTTATTAAAATTTCGCTCTCTGTGATAGAGAAAAATAATTGGCAGAATTTTCGGCGTAAATTTCCACCGGAAAATAACGTTCCCAATTGTCCACTTGCCCATCGTTGTTTTTACAGCTCAGTCAATTTTTTTTTTCACTTTTTTCATTTTAATTCACTAATTATATCGTTATTGACTTTTAAAAGATGGTAGATTTAGGATTTTTCTACGACGGGTCCTCGTCAATTGTGGTAAATTCAGGTAGGTTTTGGAGTAATTTTAACAAAGACCGAAATTATTTTTGTAAGATCAAAATCACTTCATTTTTTATTGATAGTTTGACAGATTAGAAAATTGATTTTAAGAATAAGAAAAGTGCCTCTTTGATTTACCAATTTTATCCCTATAATTTTTTTTTTATTTTTTTTAGTGATCTAAATCTACCCTAAATTGATACTTTATTATTTTAATTTATAGAAAATTTTCACTCAATTGAAGACTCTCATTTACATTCCACCTTCCATTTCAAAATAATCATGGTAACAAATGTTCAAAATAATCATACTAATAAAGGTGGGTATGAGAAGTTGGAGGTTGGAATCATCTAATTTCTAGTTTAACTAAAAAAAATTATACTAATAGTAGATAAATAAATAAAAACTTCATTATGTCTTAGTCCCTAATATTTTGGTATATTTTTTCAATTTAATCTCTAATAGTTAAGAAAGTTTGAATTTTCTCCGTAAAAAAAAAGTTTGAATTTAAATCTCTATATTTTGGTTTTTTTTGTATTTAAATAAAAAAATAGTTTGAATTTAGTATCTTGTATTTTTTTTTAGTTTTTTAATGATACTATTTTCTGTGGGTGAATGTTAAAATTAGCTTATTATTATTATTATTATTTATAAACTAGCTAAAGATAAACTTCCCTGATATGATATTGTGGGAGAATCCATAAAAATTTGAAATTTATACCAACTACTTAGAAAATTTGAGGAAGAATTAGAAATTTTGATTTATTAGGTTGCTTAATTCTTTTTCTAAATTTTTGCCAAATCACATACAAGCTTGAGTTAAGAGGGAAGAAATGACAATAAAAGGGTTCGAACGAGAATCATCTTCTTCGATACCGTGCTAACGGTTAAGTATGTTAAATCACCAACCAAATCATCCACCAACTCAAAAGCTCAAGTTTATGAATTATGATATATTTAATCATTTATAAATATCGTAACAGTCTACACAAAAAAAACACTCACACAATAAGAGATTAAAACATATATTGTGCCAAAATGTAAAATGAACCATTTTCAATCAGCTACAATAATATGATGTCTAACAAGTTTAAATTTTAGTTTTGTTTAGGTAGTTTTACACATGGAAAAATATGATCTCATTGTCAAAAAAAAAAAAAGGAAGAAACGGCAACTGTTCCCCTAAAATTTAAAATGAATATGTAAAATACGATGGGTTTCAATAGATGCAAACAAAGTCTAACGTTAATTAGGGAAGAGAGTGATCCAGAATTATGCCTGTGATGGCACAAAAACCCATGGATACTAGACCCAGTCGGGTCGGATAATCCCCGATTTGACCGAGGACGGGTCAAATCGGGGATCCTAAACGAGATCTCTGGTGGGGACGAGGCTGGGATGGGGGAGGTCTCCTCGCCCCGTTCCCGTCCCGACTCTGTCTCATTTAATATTTTATTATTTTTCATATTTTTTATATATAATAATAATAATGTATTAATTTTTAATAAATACTTTTTAATTAAAAAAACTCAAGCCAATTCTCAATTAGCCACTTTTTCTTTATTTTTAACTTTCATAAAATATATATATATATATATATATAAAAAATAAAAAATAAAAATATTTATTGGAGACGGGTTCCCCATCCCAATCCCTTCCTCGTCTTCGTCCCTAAAATTTTGGGGGCGGGGTGTCGATGGGGAAAAAATCCCCAACGAGGCAGAGATGAGGATGGCCTCCCCATCCCGTTACCATTTCTAGTATGTCCAAAGTAGACAACATCATACCATTATAGAGGAGCTTAGAGTGTCGTTGTTCTCAACAAAAATATTTCTAATTTTAATTTGATCCTCTTAATCAATTTTATAATTGAAATTGTATATGCAAAATGTTAGGTTAAAATATCTACCTTATATTCTCATGACTTTGCAAACATGAAGGTAGAGCGTTGATTTGAATCTTTGATATTTTAAAAATGTTATTAATGTCTTAGACAAATTGTGTTATATTCATATATTGACTGTTTAGAATGTGTCTGAGAGTGATGGTATAATAAGTTATTTTGAAAAAAGAGATTTAAGGATATCTTAAAAATTAATTTAGAGTGATTTAAGTTTTCTTAAAATCAATTATCCAAACAATGAAAAAGGGTGTGATTTTGACAATAATAAGACATTAGAGTGACATACCTTATTTCCTTGGTTCATGGATGAACTAAAATCTCAAATGGACTTTCATTTGAATAAAGTAAGTAGATATATACTGATCACTAAATAAATATTTTCTTAGAAAAATATCATGTGTTAGGTTTTTACAAAATAGTTTATGACAATATTTATTGATATGGACTAATTAAAATAGTTTTATAAATAGATATGTGAGACTAAAACAGAATGTTTAAAAATTTAAAAACTAAAATAGAATGTCAAAAAATAACATATGTGATTTAAATTTAAAAATATATTTAGGTTTAAATCTTACTTCATCCTTTTTTTTTTTTGGTATTTTTTATTTTCTAGAGAACCATATTTTGGTCCTTAACGTTCAAGGACACCAGCCCACCATCAATAGCAATAGCTTGAGAGATTTTCGATTTTTCAGATCTATAAATCATCCAATGTCAAGAGTAACTGAGTAAGGGGATGGATAGCTACATATATTTCTCTCCCGACCCACGAAACTGGAGGACACCCGATCAATCTGCAGCAAAATGGAGAGCCTCAAAGAGGAGAGGACGGTACCAACCTCCGATTCATCCTTTTGGTCTTTGCTCACCAATTGAACACTTTGAGGGAATCACATTCAAGCTTGTTGAAGATCCCACATTGAAAAGAAAATAAACCTTTTTATAATAGATATGAGTTACTTCCCTTACTACCGATTGATTTTGAGATGGAATTACCTAGAGTAATTCCTCTTGAGTCGTCAAAGGACTTTCCCAAATCCACATCTAATACATTAGGATTAGCTTAAGGACGAACTGCCAAACGGAGAGCATGAATTAAAGTAGGACTTAGAAACAATCTTTTGACATCGAAATAATAAAATATCATAGTTTAGGTTGGTTCCACGAATAATATTTATTGGGTTAAAATATTTTTTTGTTACTAAATGTTTTTTGCGCAAATAATAAACTGTCAAACCTATTTGAATTAACTTCATAAACTAAAATAATTTGTATGCAATAAACACAGTAAAGTTCAAAAAGTAAAATATTTGAAAGTTTAAAAGAAATTAAATAAGTGGGAAACTTTATGAATGAAAATATAATCTCTCTTTTTCGAGAAAAGAAAAGGGGCACAAGTATGAAACTTTGAAAGTTTCTGAAATAAATTTAATAACAGAGGAATTTTAGGTGGCAACGCAATTTATGGTGTGATTACGTTCGAGCTGAAGTCAGCACAGAGAACGCCAGAGAACGCCATGTCGTTGCTTACATCATCTGTGTTTCAGGGCCACGTGTATCGATGGTCCCATGTCATAATCAATGGGCCGAAGGCCCAACCTGTAATTGCTTTTGAAAAATTAGAAATTATTCATTAATACACACAATCAAAAAGGACAAGATATTATTCACTATCGAACTATACTGGTATTTATTATTAATTTTTTAAATGCTGGTTTTTTCTTTTACTGAATTTAAAAGGTTAAATTCTAGTTAGAATTTGTAGACTACCTCCCTTTATCATTCACTCATCACGTGGTGTAAATTTCTTTATTTACCTTCAATGTAATATTCTAAAAAAAATCAACAAATATTTACTTATAAAACATAGGGATGACTATATTTGAAAAACCATTGTGGATGAGAGCCCACTCAGAGCAAAGAATTTCAATAAATATAATATAAAATACTGAATAGAGTTATTTTATAAATTGAATGGATGCGGATTCATGTGATCGATGGGATGAGGAATTGTGTAAATGACGAAACCGACTCAACCTAAAATCGACGACTCCTCTTTTGATGGTGAATCTTGATTGATGGCATAGATAAAACATCTATTATTATCTCAATCGCTGATAGTTCAATCTCGTAGTACTCATTATTATTGAACTCAACAAAAAAGAAAAAATGGACGATCATTCAATCTTAAGTCTTTTATTTATTTAATCATTAAACTTCAAAAAAATTTAATTTTTTATACTTCAATGAGAGTATAATAATTTGAAGATAAATAATGCATTGATTAACTGAGCCATCATCGACTCTATCCATATCATCTTAAATATTATTTAGTTAACTACAATTCATTATAAAATACTCTTAAAAAATAACTTTTATTAAATTTCTAAGCTACTTTGGTCTTTCAAATAACTTTTATACTAATGAGATTATCCAAAACAAAACCTATGTTATTTGTGGTCACTTGTTTGTTTGCTAAAAGAAAAAGTAGAATGGTCAAACCGAACATAGCTCAAGTGGTTAAGGCACCTATCTCTGACCAAAAGATCATGAGTTCGAACTCCCATCCCACGATGTTTTACTTAAAAAAAAGAAAAAGTTGAATGATTAATTCTATTCATTTGTCTTTTTTATTATTTTAATAATTTGATTAAACATTTAAAATATTTATAATTACAAAACTACCCACATTATTTGAGGTTTGCTCCAATAATCTGTTTCATCTTTTTTTGGGTCCGAAAGAAGGCGATTTCATTTTTAAGGATGCATCTTATTAGCTATGGAAGATTTGGTTTTTCACAAAGATTTTGTTTTAATTCCTTAAACCCTAATTATTTTGTCTGTCGTTTACAAACTTCGGCTGTCTGTCGCTCTCTCCAGCGACACGCCCACTCCCACGTCGTCGGTGACTCGCCTCCTCGTCCGCCGCAACCCTGCCACCGCCCATGGCCGCCGCCGACCGCCACATAAGTGAAGTCAATTGCTTGGCCGGTGCTCGGCCATTTTTGTCTCGAGGAAAATGTTTGTTGTTGCTGCATCCTTTTTTTCTTTTGTCTTCTTCTTTCTTTGTAGCAAATCTCTGCGTGGAATTTCCATGTCTCTAATGGCCGTGAATTGCTTATGTGGCTTCTTTGGACATCCTGTTGACTTCCATGAGCTCAAATATATATTAACAAAAGTCAAAAATTTGATACTCATTACTTTCATCCTTGGAATATACAGAAAACTTTTCCTAAAGAATCTAGTTTAGAATCAATATTTTAGGAAGGTTCAAATTTATGGTTGTTTATAATTTTATATTTTTAGCATAAATGATTATAATTTTATAATTTATTAAACAAATTAAGAATATTTTGAACGTAACTATGGTGATGTTTGGTTTTCTACCATATTTGCATTGTAATTATTTACCATTTTTGTTTTAATAATTTTTTTTCTAATAACCTAGAATCGATATTGTATGGCCAAGGTGTATCGACGGCCACCCAACACTGTAGCTGACGTTACAGGACTCATCTCCAAATTAGGGGATGAGGGAAAATCTCGGCTACGCACCCCATGGGGCTCAAACTGGAGAGGGGCTATCTCCATTTGGCCACAAGCCCACTACACCACCACTTGCTGGTGGTATCGATATTTCTGCTTCTAGATATCTTTGCATTTTATCAATTTTCTCAAATAATGGTAAAGCAATGTTTATTTTCGACAACACGATGTAATATCTTAACATTTATTTCCCGGTGGTACGATGCAATATCTGAACGTTGTATCTGCGGCAGAAGTGAGATTTTGGTCGATGGAAGCTAAGTGGGATCATAACTTTTGTGAAAATTTTCACTCGATGGAAGACATGGAAGGGATTCGACACCGTTATAGTCGTCGACAACATTGTGCTTTTTCTACGAGTGATAGCGGAGAAGCCATGCAGATCTTATTAGCACTCGACGAAAGTGGGGCTTTGGTTTCACCGAGGGCCACCCAAGGTGGGGTTTTGGTGCGTTTCTGTTGATGCTTGTTTCGTTAGAGGGCACTGGGTTAATGGTCGACCTACTTGGTCGGTGAACAAGGGCAGGTTGTCAGCGACATTGTGGTCAATGCACTTGTGGCTGCAGGTCTAGTTAATTGTCATGTATTTTGGGTATATATCAAATATTCAACTATGATTTATAAGTAATTAATATTAGGAAATATTTTAATATGTATACTGATTTGAATATATATATAATATATTGATCACTATTGGGTGTGTAACTATTGTACCACATGCATCATACATCATAATTAAAATATATATACATAAGTATATACAAATTATACTACGTCCATCATACGTCATGCACGTAGATGAGGAAGAAACCTATGTTGAAACTCCTCCTTCACTCTAGGAAATGGGGGAGAGATTAGAGGAAAGGAAGGTTCAACCCGTCATGGAAGAAACCCAACCTAATGTATATACAAATCATACCACGTGCATCATCATACTAATCCTAAAGTTATACACAAATTATATCACGTGCATCACACTAATCTTAATGTATTATATACATTATGAAATATATTTACAGGTACAAAGCCAATAAATTTCAATTGAAAAATAACATCAATGATGAATGTCTGTAATTTTTAGAAAAAAAACGATAAATAAATCCCATAATGATTTTTCCCAAAAAGCTGTATAAAATTCAAAATAAAACAAATGATGTAAAATTATGTTAATAGACAAATCCACAAGTTAATATACAATTATGAAATGAGAATTTTTTTACTGTTTAATTAATATGGAATAATTTTTTTTATAAAAAAATCTTTCATTAATTAGTGTTAATATGTGCCTTAAATGAACACTAGTTTATTAAGAAATAATAAATTGAAATAACATAATCAATATTTAAATTTTGGGATTTTAACCATTAATAAATATATTTGTCTTAAATCAAAATCAAATTATTAGAAAAGTGTCAATTAAAATTCCATAATAAGTGTGGACCGAGAAAAAAAATGTACCTARGTAGGTGGTCACCATAGTTTGAACTCATTCCCTCTAAGTCCTTTACTATTTACAAAGGCCCTCATTGACCACTTGAGTCATCTCATGATGGCTGTTTTGATATATTAGAATGTGGAAAAAATTTGAGAGGAACTATTTTAGGAGGAAAATATATGAAATGACACCAAAAGTCAGTTTTTTATTTTTACAATATTCTATTTATTAAAAATACCTTTTCATGGGCATTTCATGTAATTTACAGTTGGATTCTTCGAAACAAAATTAATTATTAGATATCTAATATATGAATTAAATTTACGTGATCTACTAATTTAAGCTTTTGGGTCGATTGGTGGTTTATTCATCCTTAACATGGTATCAGAACGGGAGGTCTTGTGTTCGAACATCGAAGAGTGTTAAAGCTTAAACTTGTAGGACGGGTAAATTTAATTCATATATTAAATATCTAATAGTAATAATATTTATAATTTCGAACACTTTTTGAGATTAGGATCTCAAAATGAACTACTCACCTACTTATCTCTAAAATGTATAGAACATTTCAAAATTCAGTTTAAATTAGACAAAGTTTCGATTTTTTCTAAAAGCCATGAACGATTTATACCACTTTTCGAAGATGGTTACCATATAATAACAACATTAATTTGACAACATCAAGTTCAAATAAGGAGTTAGAGAAACTTAGACCTAAACCCATTAGATGTTTTGCTATTTTCTTTGAACCGTCCTAAATATCTATGAGAACATAGTACTCTACTCATAAAAAGAGAGAAAAAAGGGGGCTTTGATGAAAGAAAACCTTGGGAGAGAGAGTTCTGTGGTCAAATTGAACATAATGGAGGGAGAACAACCAGAACCCATTTTAGGGGCCAAACAGAAACTATAAAAGTAAAAGGGGGAAAGCAATGTGAACTAGAAGGAGCCTTACTTGTGTAATAATGGAACACCAATTATAGCTCATTAGCATGTGTACAACGTAAGAAAAGTTCTTACTCCTTAAAATATGACAAAAAGACACCAAAGGCCGCAACAGGAAGAACTACATACTTCCCCTCTACACCACTAATCTTATCAACAATTTTCAACCCTCTCATAATCAAGAAAGTGACATTTCACATCCCAAGTCATGAAATTAAAACTGGGTTAAGTCCATATCAACCCAATCCATGTTGCACTGCCGAATATAGACTCTATACCAATCATATGATCCTATTTATTCAGAGTTTAGCTATCATGAATTACATGTACATAACAATAACCTAAACTAGAATTTAATGAAAGCTATCTTAATTAACATAGACTATACAGAGCCGACMATGTTTGGTCGATATGACTTGTTTTATATATATATTTTTGTCAATCTCATATCTTTTTTGTATTGCGGTCCCCCTCTTTCTCCCACAGTCCATTGATCAACTCTTTTGGACTAATCAACAAATCAACAATCCTACCTATTGGAAAAGACAAACTTTTATTAATATCTCTAATGGAATAATTTGTATTAAAGTCGGTTTGACCGAATCCCACTTTACTTCCATAAAAAATAACTCATTAGAATAAGGAAAATCCAACTTCCCTAATGCATCCTCAAATACAACTTCCCCAATGCATTCGTTAAAATAACTCATTAAAATTTTAAAAATGCATTTTAATGTTTTAAATTATATTAATGTTCCCAAAATTTCAAAAGTTTTAGATATATATTTTGGAAGGTGGACCTATGAGCCGCAAACGAAAAATGAGCTTGAATTTTGACTAACGTCAGTGTCTATGTGGAAAAAAAAAGGGAAAAAAAACAGACATGTAAATGCCATGAGCAACGTGCAATGATGGACAGAACCGCGTTCACAGAGCCGGTACTGCCACGTGTACTTTTGTTTCAATTCCCGCATTTGGACCGGCCGAAATCAACACGCTTCCCGTCCGTAAAAAATTTCTTCCCACAGAACGTATATATAAAACCCGTAAATGCCGCCCCACTCGCCAAATTATGCTCAGCATCATGAATACTCCTCCGTCCGCCGCCGAGGCCGCCGGAGAGTCCAAGTACAAGGGCGTGAGGCGGCGGAAATGGGGGAAGTGGGTGTCGGAGATCCGCCTCCCGAACAGCCGCGACCGCATCTGGCTCGGCTCCTACGACTCGCCGGAGAAGGCCGCTAGAGCCTTCGACGCCGCCCTCTACTGCCTCCGCGGCCGCCACGCTAAGTTCAACTTCCCGGACCAACCGCCGGACATTCTCGACGCCCACTCCCTCACTTGCCAGCAGATTCAGGAAGTCGCCGCTAAGTTCGCCAATGAGTACTCAAACGACGCCGTTATTGTCGCCCCTCCTGCCGACGATCACGCCGCCGCTGCTGATGATTCTTCACCCGTTGCCACCGTGGATCAAATCTGCCACGTGGGTGCCAGCTCCGTTAAAGACGAAAATTATAATATGGATTGGTCTAATTTCCTGAACAAGCTCGACCCGGTTGACCAGGGCGGTGGTTCGGGTTCCGCCTCTAATTTGTTTAACATTTACTCTGACCAGTTTGATAATATGATAACCGATGAATTATACCAAACACATGACCCTCACGTGATCGGTTTTCATGATCACGACGAGGAGGAGGATGACGGGGATTATTACGACGACGTTTCCGGCCATGACTCTTTCTCCCATCAATCTTTCCTTTGGAACTTCGGAAACAATTAATATCACTCTTCATCCAAGATATACATACAGCTATTGAATGCAAATATATGTCTAGTTGAAACTAAAAAAAATTATATTATTCCGAAAAGGTCTAAATTTTACGGGTGCGATTCTTTTTGGATCAGGAGAAATTAGGAAGAAATAAAAGGGTTTTGGCAGTGTCATTTGTGAAGCTTGTAAGAGCAAGAATGGTGTATATGTCGTAAGCTTTCATTTATGGCAATCTTTTTCCAAGTATTGTTTTCTCTCTCTCTCTTATCAAGTTGATGTTTTCTTATCTTCCCAATTAGTGGTTTCCATTTTCAAAACGTGGGTTTTATTTTTATTTTGCACATAATATATATACTGAAATAAAGGACAGAGCAGAAAAAAGATAACAAACATGTGGTTTTATGAAACCTATGCTTTTGCTAAAACTGTCATGTCGTTGAAACCGGGGCCCTTGAGTGAGAAATATCCTGCAATAACCTGGTCGTCCACTGAATATAGAAAAACTGCAGCATCTTTGTGATAAAACCCAAGCTGATGAAACGGATCAGAAAAATGTTCGAGGAGAAGTAGAACAAAGAAAGAAGATGGAAGAGAGAGGAATGGGAATATTAATTAGTTATATTCTTTTTTTTAAAGCACTTCCAAGTTGGAAAGAAATTTAAAAAGTATATATCGTTTTATATTTTTCAAAAGCTAAAAGGCTGTCAGATTTTTTCGACAAATTCTATATAATACATCATGTAAATTTTTAGGAAAATACAACTATTGAGTTATCTCTATGTTGACCATCATTCAATATTTAACAATTTGATATCTTTAAAAAAGATTTCTTATCGATTTTATTAAAACATAATGAATGACCAAACATTCAATGGTGTCATCACAAAATAGGTCTTCAAACCTAAGAACTTAAATAATTTTTTAATACAAAGTTATTGGTATATTTAAAGAAAAAGAAAGTTTGATAAATATAATGTTGCGTTAAAATTATAATAAAGGATTATTTTTGGGAGGTAAACATGGAAAATGTGGGGGAAGTAAAACCCAATAGGTTGTTAATTGTTATTATACAAGGGATAGGAATGAATGATGGGATTGGAAGAGAGAGAGATATTTCAAAAAAATTTGACATTTTGTCTTGGGAATCTTTGGTTATCTGAAATTCTATCATATATAAAGATATGATTTTCAAATATCGTATGCAATATTGTACATATGCATGCTATTGACTTTTTGCTTAGGAGAGTGTAACATTTTGATAACAGATGGTTTTCTTAATTAATATTCTTCTAATTACAGGGATAAGAAAATCATATTAGTACCACTTTATAAAAAGAAGTGTGTACAAACATCACTATACGTTTGAAAATTTTATAGTATTACGGAAAAAAAATTTAAATCGTATAAATTTAAATACAAATAGTCTTAAAAATATTAAATAGGCATGATTGTGAAGGTTTAGAAAAACTTGTTTGACTTTCACTTACAAATAATCCAATCGAAAAATTTTGAATCATGGACAGGACTTGACTCCAAGACTTCATGGTTGGCGATATTACAAGGTTCAAGGCCCTTGCTACTACGCCATATCCCTGCAGGACAATTATTTTTAATGATTAACGCTTTTATTTTACATGATAGCTATTAATTTATATAAATTATTGAATGATTTTATTTTATTTTTGTTATATTCTTAAATTTTTAGTTTTTATTTTTTATTTAAAATTATGCTAGATCTTTAGTCATACATAAAATTAGTTTCGATTATCCTAATATTCTGGGTTTTAATCAAATTATATTTTTATCTTTATATAATTAGTGACAATGATTAAATTTAATTTGGTTTTGGTATTTTAAAAATATTGATAATCTAACTTATCAGTTTCTTTTGAAGGATTAATATTTACTTAACAAACAGTTGAAAACAATTAGACCATAAAATTACTAAATTAAAACCATCAAAATTAAATAAGTGAAAGAAAGTGGGTGGAGCTATTAGTAATAAGAAAATTTGTTTGCATGGTTATAAAACATATGACTACTCATTGAGAAAACACTTAATAAATGTGACTTTTCTAAAACTAAAATTCTTTCAAAATGTCATATTCTTGACCCTTTAGAAACCTTTTCTCCTAGTTAAAAGTCACTTTTGAAAGATAACTAATATCTTAGACCATGTTTGATAATTTTTTTATTATTATTGTTTCTCTTTCTTTATCTTGCTTCTAATTCCACCTTTTTTTAATAAATAGAAGTAGATATACATTAGGTAATATAATTGTTTATTGTTTTTTTATTATTATTAAAAAGAGAAACAAAAGACTAGACTATTAAAAAAATCGACTATCCAACAAACCCAACCCAACCCATAAGGGTTGCGTTCGGTTCAATTAATCTCCGACTCGGGTTGGGTTGTGAAATTTCCAACTCGATCGGGTTGGGTCGGATCTTGGGTTCATCATTAAAATTTTTGGTCGATCTGACCCAATCCGATAGTACTTATATATATACATATATATATATTTTTTAGATTATAAATATATAACAATTTTTTTTATCTTGAATCTCAACTCTCCATTAGTTTTAATCATGGTCCTTGATTCTAGGCAAGTGCTTTCTACCTTTTGATTTTGGATCTCACTTTCAATCAATTTTCTCTCAAGCCTCCCTCCACTATTTTCCTCCTCCATTTTCTTCCTCTATTTTCTTCCATTTTATTCCCTCACTCAAGCTCCCCGTTGCCGCCGGCTGTAGCTTCCATCGTCACCCGCCTCTCCTGTCGCAGCCCATCGTTGCCATTGCAATCTGCTGTCACGGTCGCAAGGGTTAGAACTTTAGTTTATTTATGTAACATAGCTATATAAAATAGAAACAACCAAAGGAATAATGGGACAATCTAGCCCAACCCGAAATATGTGCTGAATGTATTTGAGCACCCACGAGCACATCTACATCCGAAATATGTGCCAAATGTGCAATTCTTTTGTAAAAAAAATCACTCTGTACTTGAGCCCTAATCAAAATGATTTTTCAGTGGTAGCAATTCTTAGTCGCAGAAGATAATGTGGACAAGAGAGAGAGTGAAGAGTTAGAGAGAGAGAGATAGCGTGACAGAGAAAATAGGAGAAGAGGGAGAACGTGAGGGAGAAGTTAAAAGAGAAGGATCGTGAAAGAGAAAGAGAGGAGGGAAAATTCAAAAATCACATGCGTCATCTCATTTAAAATAAATACATCCTCGATACCACATAATATTTAAAATTTCCATGTTAACATTCCGTTACTACTAACCAACGGAAGTTTAAATGTAGGGATTTTATAACAAGTCTGAAGACTAAATTGTCACTTGTCTTCAAACTCAGGAGCTATAAATATATTTTACCATTTTATTTATTTCTCTTTTAAGTTTAATATTTCAAAAATATATGGGAAACGAACTTACAAAAGTTTACATTAAAATTCCGTCACCAAGAGGGAGGTTCAAGATGGGGCCAGTGACCAAAATGGGCTCAAATTGGGC
This sequence comes from Momordica charantia, assembly GCF_001995035.1. Next base: position 3,778,680 of record NW_019104491.1, read on the forward strand.
CAATATCCGTTTAAGCTTCGGCCCTTAAAAGGGGTCCAATCGCCGGTCCTCCGATTGAACGCCGGCGGCATCATCTGCCTGCCATAAGAATTCTTTAATCGAAAAGTTTATGAGCTTCCCCCCTCAGCTCTACTGTACCTCACAAGCGCATGTGCCGTCTGCTGCTTCAGATCCCATCCGTCCTAGGTCATCTTCTCCGGCGGCGTCGTTACTTAGTATGGATGTTCAATTCACCTGTTGCATTGCTTAATCACACTTCACATTGTTCTAATCTTGGAAAATTCGTCTGCTCACTTTGTTTGCAGCGAGCGGATAGCGGAGTATGGGGAGCGAGGATGAGGAGAGATGGTGCGTGGTGACCGGAGGGAGAGGCTTCGCTGCACGGCATCTTGTGGAAATGCTGATCAAATACAACATGTTTTCCGTCCGAATCGTTGATTTAGGCTCCTCCATTGAATTGGAAGCAAGCGAGGAGCAAGGGATTCTCGGGGAGGGATTACGTTCCGGCCGTGCTCAATACGTTTCGGCCGATCTTCGCGACAAAGCTCAAGTGCTTAAAGGTTGGGATTCTTTTGAACCTTTCTATCAGCTGTATTTGTTTCTGTTCTATTCGTGAAAAGTGGTTGCAATGTCAATTTTGGATGATGCAGCATTTGAGGGAGTCGAGGTTGTTTTCCACATGGCTGCTCCAAATTCATCCATTAACAATTACAAACTTCATTACTCGGTCAATGTGGAAGGTACGAAGCATTTGGCTTTAGCAACTCTGCTTTTGATGTGCTGATTGTTTATTTATTTTACCTTCCAGGAGCCAGAAATGTAATTGACGCTTGTATCAAGCAAAACGTAAAGCGACTAATATACACGAGTTCGGCCAGTGTAGTATTTGATGGGATACATGGACTTACTAATGCAGATGAGTCATTTCCCTACCCTGCGAAGGTACTAACTCCACCGACCGTCCAACAGATTGCTGCTTTCTATCGCCTCATCAATTATAGGATTTTCTGTTTGTTGGTTTTTTTCGGTTGTTGCAAATCCTGAACTGGCTGGATGTCGTTTTGTTTCAGCACAATGATTTCTACTCTGCCACTAAATCCGAGGGAGAAGCTTTGATCCTCAAGGCAAATGGCTCGAATGGCCTTCTAACTTGCAGCCTAAGGCCCAGTGGCATCTTCGGTCCTGGTGACAGGTTAATGGTTCCATCCTTAGTTGCAAATGCAAGGGCAGGAAAATCCAAGGTAAGCACGTTCCTTATTTTTGTTAGTTCTATTCCAATATTTCTCACTTTGTAAAAAATTTCAATGACTTATGATTTGGAACTTGGAGTTTATATCTTTGAACTTAGACTGATAAATTACAAAGGATGATGAGCCTGTTTTGTTATTAAAGGATTTTGGAGTTATATAATCATCTGTTCTTCATGTCATTAAAATCAACCTTAACGATTTTTCAAGTCTGTTTGAAGAATTCCAAAATGAATCCATTTGGCCTAGGAGTCTTGTTAGACCATAAATTTTTTATAGCACATGATACCTTCAATTCCCTTCTTCATGGAAAGGAACCTCCAATTAATTGCCTTTTGAAGTCTTTCTCCAATCGGATCCTGTTAATTCCCCAGGGAGGATTTAATAACTATCCTCAAACTTGAAAAACTTTCCATATAAGTTGATGATCTCCCTTCCACATCCTAATCATTGACCATGGGAGATCTCTTAGTAAATGAAAATCTTCTTTCTTTTGCTTGATAACCCGAAGGAATTAAAAAAAAAAAAAAAAAAAAGAATCAACTGTGCTTTAAGTGTCTTATTTTTCATCTTTGCCTCCACAAAATATCAACCTTCTGTCCTTGACTCCTTCAAAAAGACAGTTCCTGTGCTCCTCGTATTTCTTTCCCAGACCCAAGCTGCTCAACACTAAAACCTCCTCTCCATCCAACAGATGAAGCTCAGAGAAAAAGACTTCCTTTCAAGCTGCAATATTACCAGATATTACATTTGCATTAATTAACATTCTTGTTCCTTAGATGTAAATTCTCATTGTCCTTTAAGACTCTAAAATAACATTTCATCTAATGCTCTCTTCAATATTATATGATGAATTTGATTTGCTGTCCCTCTCTTCACGAAGTTCTACATATTATGCATTAAAAAAAATTGGGCCTTCATTGTAATCATCATATGTTTTAAACTTTCAGTTCATTATTGGTAATGGCAATAACACCTATGACTTTACTTATGTTGAAAACGTGGGACATGCTCATGTATGTGCTGAACGAGCTCTAGCTTCAGGAGGAATAATTGCAGAAAAAGCTGCGGGGCAGGTAACTTTTTCAGAACAAAAAATTGGGTGATGTGTCAGGGTATGGAAGGGATACATTTATGTCCGGTTATCCTTATGTCTTCTCAATATAATGAATAATCTAAATGTTTCCATAGTGTAAGCATGACATATATAAATTTTCCCATTGGCCAAAAGGATTCATAGAAATTGGTTTCTGATAAAAAAATTATGTAATGGATGATGAAACAAAAATTAATGGTATAGTTTCCTCACACTTAATTATTGGGGAAAAACCATTGGAATATTAATGGTATGGTTGTTTCTTGTCTTAGAAACTCATTATAATTTTCATTGTACATATAAAACCAGACATGTGTATCCAGTACCGTCCACGAGAAAGGGAGAAATTATGATGTTAAGATATCTACTGCAGGTTTCTTAATAAGGAAGCGATATAATGGATTAAACTCAGGTTTCTGTAGGATGCTTAGCCTATACTTGAATTGGATTTTGCAGGCTTATTTTATAACTAACATGGAACCTATCAAGTTTTGGGAGTTTGCCTCACTTATTGTGGGTGGTCTTGGTTATGAAAGGTATTCTTTATTGTAATTTAGATTTGATTGTATTCCCTCTGATCATTTGGTATCTAGCCATCTTTATTCTCTTGCCCTGGTAAATTGAAGATATGTGATACTGAGATCTTGCATTCTTTGAGTTGCAGGCCAAGAATAAAGATCCCCGTCTTCGTAGCGATGCCGATTGCACATATTGTGGACTGGACTTATAAGCTTTTTGGTCCTTACGGAATGCCTGTTCCACAGTTCACACCTTCCCGAATAAGACTCCTCTCTTGTTGTAGAACTTTTAATTCATCAAAGGCAAAGGACCGAATTGGCTATACCCCCATAGTTTCACTTCAGGTTCTTCTATTTATCATTAGTTGCATAAAATTTTTACTCGTGCATGTAAACACTATTTTCTAACACTTCAATCTACACTCTTTTAACGCCTCCCGTTAACAATGTTTTTGTAGGAACTAAAGAAAACCATTCATATTTTGCTCTATAAAGAATAATATTCTGAGAATTTTCTAATATGAAGAACTATGACTTGTCTATTTTTTGTGTAGGCTTATTTGCACTTTCCTATTTCTTTTATGTGAGCTTATCGATTATTTAAAAAAGTATCCCTTGCTCTTAAGTTGTTTTATTGGGTTTTAATATGTGTTCTCAGTTTCTTATAAAAAACGGAAGGGGGGAAAAAGTAAAGAGCTATGGCTTGTCAAGTTAAAATTAAAGTGGATGTGTGATTGTATTTCTTCCCATTGGATCAGTTCCACCGCCTTGTAGTTGTTCGTTGGCCTTATGATCTTTTTGGTAATTTTTGTTGTGTAATTTTTAATTTTCTTGATCTAGCCAAATACGAATGTTCTTGCTCTAGTGCATTGTTTAATTCTTGTAATTAAAGCCCTTTTGAAGTAACTTAAATTTTGGTGGTTTTTTGTAGACTTTTGAAGAGAGGATTATAGGTTTCTTTGTAGCTTAATTTTTACTCCATAATGAAAAGCTTTTTTGTAGACTTCTGAAGAGATGATTATGGGTTTCTGTTGTAGCTTACTTTCACTACGAAGGCATCTGTGAGGCCCCCAATAGTAAATACTTCCGTTAGGAGGGGCAGGGAGGGTATTTCACATGTTGACAGTTAGTAGGGGTCCATATATCTTTTCAGATTCTGTTTAAGGAGGTATGTCTTGTTTGTTTTTGGCAAAGGTTGGATAGGAAGAGGACAGCACTCTCTAAAAGGCTGGAAGGACTTCTGTGTTAGGGGCTTGTATTCATCAGCTTGTTTGCTTGAATATCAATTTTTTGGGTGAGGGAACCTTACAGGATCACTATATTTAAACATGTTTACATAGCCACCTGATGCTGTGGACGTTCATGATTCATGGTAAAATGCGTTGGTTTGTCTTAGCTTGTTAGATGATCAATCAGTAATTCACTATATTTAAACATGTTTACATAGTCATGCGATGCTGTGAATGTCCATGATCAATGCTTGCAGTGCAATAGTTATTCTTCACACATGGGTCTACACAGGACATGAACTTCTATGTTTATTGCCATTACCAGTTAATTTGAATATGGTGTATTACTATACTAGTCTTAGCTTGTTTGCTGATCAATCAGCAATTTGCCGTATTTAAACATGCTCGAATAGCCATGTGATGTTGAAATGCAATAGTTATTCTTCACAGGAAGGTATACAAAGGACAATAGAAGCATACTCACATTTAAAGGCCGAGCATCAACATAAAAGAGAAGGGCCATCCAAAGCCTCAGTATACCTCAGGGGAGGAACTGGTATGTATTTTCATTTTTTCAGAAAATAATTTTGAAGTTTTCATTTTTCCTCCATTTCCTCTGTACTAGTTTCTAGGTGCTGGTTTTCCACCCTTTTATTGCAAAATCATGATGGATAAAAAAGCAGTTCCTCGTCTCTTTATCAACTTAACAAAAATTAAAGGCTCGAGGAGAAATGGATATATGAGGATTTTCCTTTTGATTCTATCTTGCTTGTTTAAGCTCTTAGCAAGTGACCAGAAAAATAATTTTCTTTGGTACTTTACCACTTATTGGATTGTGGGCAAGCGGTCAAGTCTACTTACCAAATAAATGAAAATCAAGGAATAAGAACGAATTTCCACCTTTCTCATTTCTAAGATTTACATTTTTATGGTGGGCCCATGTAGGGGCAGACCTAACGAATTTTATTTTCCGGGTCAAATAAAACGAAATAAATACATTTAAGATGATTATATTTTAAATGTAAAATTCTTATTGATCTAAATTTAATACTTCAAATTTAAATTTTCCACTTTAATTTTGGAAAGATAAATTTGAGACTGAAATTTTGTTATTGAGCAACAAGGTTGTTAACACGAATCAGAATGTGAATCGTAATTACAATTTAATGTATCGTGTATCTTAACGTGTCATGTAATGCTTTTAATTAATATTTATATTAAATATTATATATAATTTGAGACTTTGAGTTGTAAATATAATTTTTCTGTATCACATTTTTATTTAACAAAGTAATGTTTCAACCAAAAATAATAAATGAAAAAAAATAAAGGATCATAAATCATTTTTATCAATCTTTATATGATATTATTGCTTATTTATGAATATAAAATATGTTTTTTATTAGTAAACCTTTAATAGTTTGAAACCATAGATTTTATTGAAAGGTATAAATTGTGAAAAAACCTAAATGAATTCCAATATTTGCTCCTAAATATCATATAAATCATAAGTTTACATGTATACAAAAAATTCATGGATCCTATTTTGTTCTTTTAAAATGTTACTTACATATTCATATTCTAGGAAAATAAGACTCATTTTCATTCTTAATTTTCTAGTGTGGCCTACCCCGAAATTTTAATTCTATGCTTTTTGCTCCTTCCCCTGTTTAGAATAGAAAAGAAATTTGTAAGAAGTATTCAAAATTTTTGGAAAAATAATTTCTAACTAGCAATAGATAGAGTTACAAACTCGTAGAAAATATTAAATAACAAAAACCCTACTAATATTTCTACTCAGGCTCTGTCCTTTAGTTTTCAAGTGTGTTATTTTAATACAAATTTGGAAAATATTTTTTATTGTAATTAATTTATGTTATTTGAAAATTTTTAGAAGGTAAAATTAAATAAATTACAAGAAAAGAAAAACAAATAAATAGAAAATAGAAAATAAAAAGAAAAGAAAAATACGTTCTTTAATAATGTTTTACATTAAAGACAAGAAGCTATACATTGTTAAGAATGGTTCAACCATTTTATTAACTTATGTTTGATCTCATTGCTGAGTTTATTAAACAATGAGAATGAGAATTGGATATTGATTCTCAATAAGTTTACATCTTTAGTAATCTGATTCCAATTGAAAATAATCTGATTTCAGTTCTCTTATTCATATTTCACGCTGATTTTTAATCTCTTTCCTATTTGTGAACTTGACTTGTATGTACTGAAAGATTGATGAACCAATTATCATTGCTGCTGTATTACTTTTGGCAGCTGCTGACATTTTACTCTGGAAGGATAAAAGGAAGACACTGATGGCATTGCTAGTTTTGGTGGCTATTTATTATAACTTCATTGCTTCCGAATGTACCATGATCACTGCACTATCAAAGCTTCTCTTGGTGGCATTGATATTTTTATTTATTAATGGGAATTTACCAGAGAAAATGTATGTCTGCCTACTCTCTTAGACATGCTGTTAGTTGCAGTTACATATTTGACAGCTATAGGAATAAAATGGGACCTATTATCATGGTGTAGATGGATGGCATGTGCAATCAGCTTAGATATCCTAGCATCAAATTTGGATCTCTAATTGTAGGGATCTTGTTGCAGGTTGGGATATAGAGTTGAGAAAATTTCCTCGTCATGTTTCCACTTGTCACAAGAGAGGTCACGCAGCGTTGCTGTCTCTGTAGCATCATTGTGGAATTCTTTTGTTAGAAATTTTAAATCTCTTTCCAAAGGGAATGATTGGATGCTCTTGATTAAGGTAACCACCTTCTTCATTTCTTTTTTGTCGTTTCCTTTATTTCAGAAACAAATATTTGGTCTGCTTTCACACAATGCCCTTGCTATGGAAAAGATTGAGGATGTGATAATACAAGGTTCCCTTGCATATTCCATAGATGGACTTTTGTATGTCTAGTTGATGCACTACACAAAGTTGAGTTCGCATTACTGTGGTGTGGCCTGCATTGCAACTACTTGATTATTCAATTTTCGTAAAGAAAAAAGTCTACTAAGATCTGTGAAACACTTCGACCTATTCAACCACCATGGGCCACATGGTTGACCTATTGGTCATTATGGGCCAATGAAAAAAAATATACGACTTGGAGGGTGGCTAATGTGATAGTGTCATATGCTTATTGATGGTGGCCGGTGGGTAATGTGAACTTGCTGTTTTATTTTATTGAAGCCCTCAATCCTAGATTCCTCTTTTAATTTGTCTATAAATGGCTTAAGAAGTTCTATCTTGTTAGAAAAAGAAAAAAAGCCTTACGAAACCTGCTACAAACATAAAGAGAAAGGATGAGGATTGGGTCCCTTGCCTCAGATCCACCTCCTCCGTATCCTCCATCTTGAAGAGATCCACCTCCTTCATATTGGCATATTGGCCTAAATTAATGTTAATGTTACTAAGAAAAGGAAATATAACTGTATTCTTTGCATTGTTTACAATTTGAGACATGAATGTCAATTTCTGATTAGCATCTTTAATCTGTTGACGTAGAAGCCAAAAATAATCATATTAAATATTTGAGAAATCAATGTAAGAGATATTTATATTACTTCAATTGTGTTTGATTGACTTAGATGTTGTTGTCATCAATTGACAGGTTGCTGTATCACTGTTGGTTCTTAGCTTTATTGGAGTGGTTTCTCGTCAAACTTTATACAAGACAGGTTCTCTCTCTCCCCCCCGGTCCACACCTCATGTTGTGAACTCTAGCAGTCTCTATCATAATTGAAGTCTCAATATCCATTTTTTGCCTCTCGAGATTCATTATGTTCTTATCGTTGCTCCTAATTTTTTAATTTTTTTTTTGTTTGTTGTTTTTTCTTTTTCATGTTATTTCGTAAAATTATTACTTGCGTCACAGAAGTTCATAAATGGTGTTTGAGGAATATCATTTATTTCAGAGGGTGTGATATTTTAGAAGAATATCATTTATTTTTGGTGGATCACTGTTAAAAATGTAAAGCTTTTATCATTTGGAACTGTGTAGTCTGTGCCCTGTTGTGGTTGATCCGGAAGGAAAGGAGTAGAAGGTTGTTTGAGGATGAAAAGTCATTGGTGGATTCGTTTTATAGAAGTATACAGCACTTTTTCGTCGTGGTGATGTACCAACCACAAGAAATTCTTTTGTAACTATAGCCTCACTTTGATTATTAACGATTGAAAAACTCTCATTGTATAGGGTTTGGGAGAGGGTGATCTCTACCCTCTGCCATTAGGTTATTTCTGTGAGGTATCTTCCTCAATATTCCTTGATATTCAAAAGCAAGTTGTCCTAAGGTTTATAAAACCAGCCAATTCAAGAGGGCTAGGTTCTCTCCCAATTGCCAAAGGGGTCCCTTACGTACATTCCTTTTCCGCTATCTGTACTATCCCTACTCTAACTAACTTTAAAGCAAGCTTCCCTTTCTACCCCTCCTCCTACAGCCAGCACCTCAATTTCCCTTTCTACCCTTCCTTGCGTAAGTATGATAATCGGTGGTCTAACAGTTTCCTCTTGTTGTGATTAATACTTTTTCGATTCTTATAAAAAAGAGGGAAAAAAAATTCACCCATGCATATTTTCATAATTTCACATTCCCGTAGATTTTAGTAATTTTAAGTTGTAATAATGAAAGCTTTCGTGATGCATATAACATCTAGAAAGCTAACATATATTTTGTTGTATATTGCAGCGGTTCTATTTGCCTTCACAGCTTTCTTCATATACGAGAAAAAGGAGCAGGAGATCGATTCTTTGTGTCAAAGATTTCAAGTTTGTATGCAAAGCAAATGCAATGTGGTCAGAAAAGTTTCAACATCAAAAGGATAACGTGATTAATGCAAGTTGTGTTTATACAGAAGTATCCCTGTAGTTTATGTTTTCATCTTGATTTGGGCTCATGGCCTGTTACCAATTTAACAAACTACATTGCAAGTCGCTGCTGGTTGTATCAAGTTCTCTCCCTTTTTTCTTGTTTGGGGTCTCATTCTCCCCCAAGTTTTTCAGAGAACATGCACCGAGTGCTCCCATGTAATTTTCCTCCCTCCCACCCCCAATATAGATATGACGGATTAATTTATCTCAATTTTCATATTACAACGTGTGAAAACGTTATTTATTTCATTACAAGATGGTATGGGAGTTGGATCGTTATAAAATTTTATCAGGTTATTCACAGGCCCAAAACAGATATTCACAGGAAACTTGTGGAAAAGCATATGGATGATCTTGAAGCCCGTGAGTTCTTTTCCATCAAGCTTTTTGGTGAGATTTATCACGGTTATCACCTCATTGACACCCCATGGCTAAAGTTGGAAGTAGTATTGCTTTCCATGAAATCTTACAGACTGATGGGTGTCTTGTCTCTCTATTACTAGTTATACCGCTTTTTCTATTTAAATTTGTGTTCTGATCCTTATTTAATGGGGGTGGCTCAAACAGGAGAACCGTGAGATAGACGTGTACTCGAAGATCATGCTTCATTGATTGGCAGGACCAGGAGCACAATATCCCCTCTGTGGCAAGGTATAGATAATCTTTCCTCTTGTTTCATTTCTCTGTTACATACCACACACAACTGCCATGGATGACTTCCTTGTTAAGTTCCAAAGTACGTTTAAACTGCCATTTTCTATTTAGCATAGTTTTTCAATTTATTAATTAGGATATTGACATTGATTTGATGTTACATTGCCTGGACATGAAGAATTATTATTATTATTTATTTAGAAAAACGATTTCAAATCAAGGAAATCCTCGGAAGAACCATAGTTGAGAGACAGCAGGCTGATAGGTTTAGCTAGACGAAGTTTTATCCATTGGAAAAATTAGAACTACAAAGTTCAAGAAAGCACATTTGAGTTGCTTTTATAGCATTTTTGGAGATCGATAGCTTCGGGTCCGTTTGGTAACGTTATCGTTTTTTATTTTTTGTTTTCATTCTTTTTAAATGTTTATTATTTCTCCTTTTTTAGAACATTTTCAAAATTACATAGAAATTTTGGGAACAACTAAAACAAGTTTCTTCTTTCTGTTTCTAATTTGTTTCAAAAAATAAATAAAAATAATTTCTTTCTTATCGTACTTGAATTCATGGATGTTGGGGTTAAGCAATTTATTTTTCTTTACAAAAAAAAAAACAGAAACAAGAAACAAAAWCGTTACCAAATAAGCATTTATCCTATATCTTTAATCATCTTTTTGTTTTTCGCTGACAGTTTACACAAGGACAGCTACGCTACTTTTCTTTCTTTTTATTTTGTGGTGGCTGAGGCGACTAGAGTCTCAATTACAATTACTTTAAGATAGGCTTATTTAGTTATTATTGAATCTGCGTGGGCTGTTTTACTTTTAGCCACACTCTTCCTAGTTCTAGCTTAACTAAAAAGTTAGCTACGGTATTTCAAGTAGAAGAATAACTAAATAGATACTCCTTTTTGGCAAGTCGAAGAAAACAAGATAAAAATTTAGGTTAAAAAATATGTTTGGCTCATTTTGCTCCCTATAATTTGATTGAAGTAGTGATTTAATTCTTGAATTTTAATTTGTAACGATTTAATCTTTGTATTTTTTTTAATTTATAATAATTCAGTCCTTAAACTTTAGTATGTAACAATTTAGTTTCTGTCGTAAAAAATCTTATCAAAATTAAGCTTCTATTTTTATTATATAACAATTTAAGATTTAGCAGTTTATGTACATATTTGGTCGCACACATTTTTCACGATAGGGACTACATCGTTACAAATTTTGAACTACGTGGATTAAATTGTTATATGCTAAAGTTCAGAGATTAAATTATTACAAATTTGAAAATATAGGAACTAAATCGTTACAAATTAAACTTCTGAAACTAACTCGTTGCTTCAATAAAACACCAAAAGTGATTTTTAACCAAAAAATAATATACATATATTTCCTTTTTTTTGTTTCTTGAAACCTGTGATCGAGAAGTAGGTACAGGTTGTTTGAGGGTGGATTATGACCTAAATTAATTGGTCATTTGCTGCTAGACTGATTGAATATTGTCATTTTCATGTCCAAACTGAAGAATCTTAGCAGTAGATGCAATGTATTGAAAATAGATTTGTTTGCTTTCAAATTTGCTGAAGGGCATTTGGCATGGTGGAAGTCAACCCTTTTATTCTTGTTCTTTATTTTTTTTTTCCTAATTTCAAGATAATTCATCCAAATCTTTAGAGCATCATTTTGGGCCAATTGAAATCGAACCATTATTTTTAATTCAATGCGTGAAAATAGGGAAAGATATCATCAGTTTTTGTTAGCCGTTTGTGGAGCTTTAGAATAAATTTTCCAAATGATCAAACCAAAGTCAATTTGACAATTACATGATTGGAACTTCTTACCTAAACGAAATCATTTTGGTTCAAATTCTCAACTCCAACCACCGTAGCTCTCTATCCCTCTAGACCACCCACAAGAAATAGGTTGCTAGCTCTTCCCAATAATCATAATCAATCTAAGAAGATAAGAAAATTTATCTTTGAATCAATGATTTATTCCTACAATTATTACCCAAACTTCTTTATCTCTTATCTACAACAATTTTTCAAAAACTTCCCAATTTTATTTTGATAAACAAATTAATGATCAATCTCTATAGATTTGACTCTATTTGTCTGATTCAACACCCATCAAATTTGAAAGGTTGTTCCCAATGTGTGAGAAGTCTATTTGGGATATTTAAAATTCCTCAAGTGGGTAGTTGGTTGGCTATTCACGTCTAAAATCATCATACGTATGGTCTACTTTTAACACAAATCACAACTGTATGTGTCCCCATTTAGCATACATCACATTACAAGATCCAATATAGAAGCACTAATTTAGGCAAAGGACTTGGGACCATGCCACAGCCTTCAGCCACCGTCGCTCTTTCTCTAAAGTTTAAGGGGGCATTTGAGTCATTAACTCATGAAAAAAAATTGAGTTCGAGTTTTTGTGAGTTTATTGGTTTCACGAGCTACACGAAAGTTTGAAACCTGCTTTTTAGACTTATAGTAGGTTTGAGATAATCAACGAAAAAAATGGTTTGAAATGTTTTTAGAATCATGGACCGTGAAAATTTTGAAAAGTGTTTTTCATCGTTTCAAAAGTCATCCTAAACTCACTTTATACACTTTTATAAGTTACCGATCATTCAATTGAATGGAGTGATATAAGCCACACAAATCTAGTAACTTAAGTTACTCAAAGCTTTATTATAGCTTGAACATTTATAAAGGATGTGCAACATATTTTATGTTTATTGTTTTTTTTTTTCAAATAGTCATTTTAATTATTGAATTTCGAATCAAGCAAGTGCTGTCCCAACTCTAAGTTGGCTCTGAAAATACTTGTTTTTAAAGTTACTCAAGTTAAATTCAATCTTAATTAAAAAAATGAAAAGGAGTCCAAAAAGATAACGTGACACATGTAAATGAGTAAAAAGAAAATCAATTTTAAATCCTGAACTCCAAGAAAATTTTTTTATTATCCATTCAAACTTTTAATACAATAGAATTTAATCAAAATAGCAAGAAATGTGATAATTGTGTTTAATAGTAAGTTTAAGATCGCACTTTCTGAAAAGAAAAAAAAAATGTTCGAGACTTGTAGAATTAGCGTAGAATTAATAACAACAATTAAAATAATTATCTTTTATAAACTTTAACAACTAAAATAGAAAATAATACAAATTAAACTTAAATGAATTTACAAAATTCTCTTCATTTTTCCCATGAGATCCCGTCCACTCCCCTAATTCCACTTAAATGGGTTCCTCCTCCTTGCCCCGCGTCAATTTTTTTAATATGTATCTATATATACGCCCATACTAAAGTAATTATATCATATTTTTTTTATACATATATGTATTAAGAAAATCATGTATTCTTCACTATCCGCCACCTAATATATATATTTGAGAGAATTACAACCCTACTAAGTAAAAATTTCTTTAAAAAAATATTTATTGAAAAATAATTTTAAAAAAATGAGAAATTTCGTTGGGAATTAAATCGGGGGTGGGGATGGGAAGTTAACCGTCCACTGCCCGTCCCCGTTAACATCCCTACTCCCTCCTCATTTATGGATACCAAACATCTCGAAAACAAATTTGGAAATGACACGAGGATCCCAACTCCCAACACGAAGGGCTGCCAATTTAGCAGGAAAAACAAACAATTTAAAATTGATTTGCTTTTCCATTTGAACGCCACCAAGAACGCCACCAGTAGCAGTACCACTACTCCACTCTCAAAGCTCATCGCTTCGTTCAAGAAAGTTCGCTTTTGCGTCTAAAGAAGAAACTTGGATTACTCTTAAAAATTCACATTTTGTTTTTAAATTCCCTGATTTCGTTCTTTTCGACCTCTGTTTTGCTTTTCTTTTTGATTCCTCTCTTCCCCAATTAAAGTTTCCTTTTGCCTTTTCCATTTCTGAGAATCAGTTCTTTTGATTCGGTCAAATCTTCCGAAACCTTCTTTTCATGTCAATTCTGGTTCCTGGTTCCGGATTACGCTTTCTTATGTTTCAAAAGATTTTCCCGCCTTTGAACGAATTTTACTTTTCCGGTTTCTTTTGCCTGTTCTTCGACGCCCTTTCTCAAAATGTGCACGGTTTTAAGTTTCATGTGATGGGTATATTCTCTAATCTCCATTCTTCTTAGTCGTTGTCTTGTGCTTTACCCTTTTTGTCGTTCTAGGGTTGAACTTTTCCGAAACTGTTCTGTTTTGAGGTTTTGCAGTAAGCTGAGTGGTGGTGGTGGTGGTGGTGGTGGTTATGGGAGGTCGTACGGTCGAAGTGGTTAGCAGTAAAGGTTGTTCTAGGCTGCTTTTTGGGTTCTCATCGCCGTTATCGTCATTGGGAGGCCTGCAACAGCTTGAGTCCATGTCTCCCGCTTCACCGTCTTTAAGGTCTGAACCGGTGAAAACTCGGTTAACCGGTCCCTTTTCTGGACTCGTAATTTGCGTTACTGGTTTATCCAAAGGTGTGGATGTATACCATAAAATCTTTTCTTCAACATTGTCATTTTTTGTGCTCGCTATTGGTTTTGTGTATTAGATTGAATCTTCTGCTTCTACTCTGTTAGTTTCGTTGTTTAGATGGTAATTGCTCTATGGAGTTAATCAGAAACTGGTTGCCTGATAATTTTTTTTTTCTGGATAAGAAATTCATTGATCATATGAAATTATAAAATTTGGGAAAACTCCAATCCAAAGGAGTTATATAAAAGATCTCCAATTGGATAAAAGAGAAGCGTAGCTATAGTAATGGAAAAGAGGAGAGCATTAGCGTCAAAAAAAGGGTGAAAAGTAAGTTCCTTTCCTTTGAAAATTCTGTGATTCCGCTCTTGCCAAGTGACCCATAAAAAAGCTCAAACGAAATTCCTCCAAAGGTGCTTTTTCTCCTTTTTGAATGGATGATTTCCATTGCATGCTAATTTGATGAGAACGCTAATGATTTTGAGCTTGCTTAATCAATTAAGCCAGTCATATGGGTAGTTTCCATGCAAAGAAGCGTTGTTAAACTATCTGCTCAAGTTTTATGGGATGAAGATTTGAAGAATCGTTTGGTGCTTGGAGAGGGTTTCCTCAACCCTCTGCCCTTAGGCTGTATTCTCTTTTTTGAGCTGTTTTAAACTGTTTTAAATCTAAGTATGTCTTTTATCCCCCCCCCAAAAAAAAAAAAAAAAATCGTTGAATTGTGGGCTTTACATTTTTCTTTGAATAAGTTTTTGCTTCAACTGTCAATAATTTGCATCATATTCTGCAGAAGCAAGGAAACAAGTTAAGGAAGCTACGGAGAGGTTAGGTGGACATTACAGCCCCAATTTGCATCCACAATGTAGCCATTTGGTGGTTCAAATATCCTTTAGCTTCTCTTGGATGTATTGAACTTTGTTTCTTGTTTTCATATGATATTGTTGGGATATTTTAACCCCTATGGTAACATTTTCGTGAACCCTACTTATCTTGTAGTAAATTGCCTGATCTTGTTGTCAAGGTTAATTAGAAAAAAAAATGCATATTTATTAAGATTTTGTGAGGTGTTAATTAAGGCATCTGAGACCAATTTGAGATTTTCCTCTTGTGGCAGCTTGGATTTGGATTTTTTGTCCTTCCCTCTTCTTTCAGAACTCTTTTCTTATTTAATTGTTTCTCATAAAGAAATGTATTATATCTATATTTTTATACTTTCTGATCCTATTTCACGTGGATGTCCTATAATTTTGTCTAAGTGGTAGAAATTCCATAGTTTTAAGCGAGTATTTTATCATCAGACTTGGATATAACATTGTTTTCAATATATGGGGTATTCTTGAAAGTCAATGCTGGCATGAATGCCTTGACAGTTACTACAGTTTAGGTGGACGCAAATTTGAGCATGCTTTTAAGCATGGATCAAGAAATGGGCTCTTTATTGTCACTCTTGGCTGGTTTGTAGATAGCGTACGGAGAAATGGTAAGAACTAGCAATGTAGTATTTAATGTTGAGTGCTGTAACTGGTTATGATATTTTTTGTTTATTCTTAAAATTTTGTTCTCATGTACTACAGCTCTCTGCAAAGGGCATTAAATTCCATACTCAAATCATTATCATAAATGCTAAATACAGTATTTACCTTTCTTTTTAAATGGATTCTCAAAATCTTATAACTTCTATTTAACTATGTTAGATCTTGTGTCAACCATAAACACATATATCCTTGTTAATGTTAGATTTCTTTAATGTGATTTTGAAATGAGAGAAGCTTTTCCACGGAGAGGAGGGTGTCTATAGTATGTGGKATCATATATAAATTGCCTATGTCTCAGTGCAGATCGTCCAGTATTTTCTTTAACTATAGTACATGAGATTAATGATTAAGATAAAACTCAATAGATTTAGATGGAGGTTCAATATAATGATGTTATTGAAAGTTTGAGAGCAATCCTACAAATCAGGATTGTTTTCTCATATATTTCTATTGGAAGGCTGTAGGTTTTCCTTTTTATTCATTTCTTTTGTATTGGTAGAGATACTTGTAGGTTTTTTACCTTATTTGTATTGCTTTATACGTTTCACGTTAATCTATAACATTATAAGGTGGCATAAGCATATGCAGTTACTAGCGTTACTGTAATTTTCTATTTGAGTGAATTTGCAGCAGAAATATGACTGTTTTAATCTGTTGCAGTAAGACTTAGCGAGTCTCTTTATAATATCAAGAGTCTTGGAGAAAATAGTAAACGCCTGGATGAATTGAACCAACTAGTAGGGTCCAGTGGTGATGGAAACTCCTGCCTTCCAGTGGGCATTCATGTAGTTGAGCAAAATGGTACAATAGGAGAATCACATTTAATGTTACCTAAGGGAGATCACGATAGAAGAATGGACTCTATTCTCTCCAGTCAATCCATGTATATTGATACAGACATTTCACCAGAGTTGCGACATAAGGTAATCTTGTTAGAAATTTAGAAGCACCATGGTTGTATAGCTCTAACGCCACAGAAGTAACTATTGCCTATTGGTGCATGATAAAGATAGGCTTCACGAGTATTATGGAACTCCACACTGGTGATGTTGGTATTGTTAGTTTGCAGGCTACACATGAGGAATTTGTTTCCATAATTTTTGTAGGTTATCGAGGCTGCTAAGGGAGCTGGTGCCTCACTTGTGGATCAATGGTTTGCTGGTTGCAGCACAACTCATGTTGTTTGTGAAAGGACTTCCATATATCGATATCTTGGCCACTCTAGCAACTTAGTTACAGTAAGTAGTGTTTTATTTTTTGTATTCAATGTTCATCAAATCTGAATCCTTCTTTCTATGTTACTTAATGGTGGAATTTTCTTAGAGTCAGGAAATTTTCAAATATATATGGACTATGGGGTTTTGCTGTCTTTGTATCATGTCTGGCCTGCAATGGTATCAGATAACTTGACCGCCCTATTCATTTATCAATAAAATTTTCATATCTTGTTTAAAAAAAACCCTTGACTGCCCTAGCTACCCCACGAAAAAATTTATCTTTATTTTGAGACTACATGTTGATTTTTTATCTTCTAGCTTCACTGAGATTCATCTGACAATCTCTCAGCCACTCTGGATTCTGAAAACGGTGAAGGAAAAACGTGCGCAAAGACTTATTCACATGTCTGCTGACTTGGCTCGACAGATTAGTTCAACACTTGAAGATTTTTGTGCCGAAAATTATATCGAGGTGCATTCGACTTCTTACTCTAATCCTTATATTGCTGAGCAGTATATAACGTGGAACTATCTTTGTTAGTAATTTTGATGTGACTAACCAAATATCTCTGCCATCGATAAGGTTTCCTGCTATATGGAGGGAGTTCATAATTACAATTATTCTAACATAATCTCAGTAAGCATGCTTCAACACCGTATTAATACTGAACCATGATAGTGCAGTAATCTGGCTGGCAGAGTAAATGTTTAATTTAAATGATTGAATTTACCCTACACAGGAGCCATTAAGCAGCCGGAAAAGTCCTGTTATAAAAAAAAATAAGGCTAGAAACATGTTTTAGTTCCTAATATTGGAGAGTCTTTTCAATTTAGTCCCTATTATTTAAAATATTTCATTTAGTCCTTTATGTTTTAACATTTTTCAATTTAGTATCTCATCATTGGTAAATATTAAAATTGGCTGACGATAAACTTACTAAAAATAATATTTAGTGAATTGGTGAAATTTAGACGAGGAAAGTTTATAATTCCCTCTCTAAACTGTAGAAATTTCGAGTTTTCTTCCCTCGATATTTTCTCTTCTAAATTTTCACAAATTCACAAAGTATTATGTAATGTAATTTTATTATCAGCTAATTTTAACATTCACCAACAGTGAGGAGCTAAACTAAAAATTCTTAAACTATGGGACTACATTGGAAAACTTCCGAACATTAAGGACTACAACACATATTTAGCCAAAAAATTCATAAAGAGGAAAATCACACACGTTGTTCTCAGATACTGCATCATGCAAACACTTGATGCAGTAAGATGAACACACTAAAATCAACTCCAGTCACTAAACACTTGATGCAAACACTTGATGAACCTCCTAACCCAGTTTTTTTGCACCTATAATGCAGTAAGAAATAACTTGTGACATCTGTAGAATATTGTTAATTAGTATTTTAATTGTTATTATTTGTCATCTACAGACAGTACATAGGCAAACAGAAGATGCTGGAACTTTTAGGAGTAGGGCAACCCAGGCAGAACGCGAGCAGATTATTTCAAATGCTAAACTCGGCGTTAGGAAACGTCGTGGTTGTCGAATGCAGGTTGTTCCTCATTTGAATTTTATTTGGGGCCTTACTACGTTTGTGTGTTATTTATGTTTGATTGTACTTCTCAAGGACTTGTTGATTGTTTTCTACATCACTTTGATGAGTCTCTGAATTGAAAATCTATATTGACATGGCTTAAAATGGAAATTTTCCATAGGATAATTGACTGCAGTATTGAAGAGAAATATGGCATTTATTGGTTTGTTATCTTCTTTTACAGACATGTCAAAACCCAATACGTCCATTAACCCCAAGTAGCCTTTTGGATTCAATCTGCTGGTCAATATCTGAGCCAAGTTCATCTGCTTCTATTTACACAGACACTTTCAGTAGTGAAGGTGTTAGTGAGCATCATACTCCAGAGTTCTTTGATGCAACTGGGGATGGCAAGGAATCAGAAGCTTCATTTTCTAACTTAACTCGTCCGCTCAGTGAAAGGTCGGATCACTTATACGGTTTGAGATCAATGCATTCGATTGGTTTCCTCAAAACAATTCATGTGACCTTATAGTTTGACCAATGTTGAACCCGGGACAGCAACTGCATTTTCTAAATTTTTACCATCTTCACTTGCAGTGAGAAATCTGAAGTTGTATCCAAAAACCATTACATGACCATACTGTTTCCAGTGGATCGATTCTCCGAGATGGGTCCATCTTCGAGGACTTTCTTTAGCGAAAATGGGTTCACATGTTTGCAAATTCTGGATCATATATATGCATTCTATGAGGTATTCCTACGAAAGTAAATTCTTTCCTCCGAGTTAAATTCTTTTCATATGTAAATATACAGCATGTTCATCAGTATGGAAGTGGGTTAATTCTTCTTACAAGAAGCGTTCTGCTCTCACTGGCAGGAGAACATGTCATATCACGAAGTCGAGATGGCGATTCACACTGACTCGAGGCACGCTGACCGACTTCGGTCAGTTTACTGCAGTAGAGAAACAACAGAATCTGGTTATACAGCTTTCAAAAGGATCGAATTCTTGGGGAGCCGCAGAAGTTTTGAAATGTTGAAGCGTGTTGGTGTCGATAATAATAGTAACGTCTACGAGTTATTGATCAGAGCATGAGACTTCAATCTTTACAGGGAGTTGTAGCTATCTCACCATGTTGAATTTCTAGCTAACTTAGCATGTTCGATAATCAAGAGCAAGCTCACATTGTTGGATTTAGTGATAGTGCATGCTCTTCAACTTATGAAGGGGTGAAGTTTTACAATCATTTCACCTTTAATTTTAAGGCTTTGTTTGAGAATTATTTGAACAATAATACAATAAATATAAATTTGGATTATAGCTTTCTAAGTTTATCACAAATTTGTATAATTTTGGTGTGAATATTATAATTTTTTGGAATAAGTTTGAAGACAAATAGGAACTATTTTGAAAATAATATAATGTCTTGGAGAAAACGCTTCACTTCTGTGTTCAATTATCTTTAGCTACGCTCTACTCCAAATGTTTAGAACAATTCTTTGGAAACTGGGAAGTTCTGTTTACTCTTTGGTGTGATTTGCATCGATATTTGTTTGGCAATTGGGTGCTCTAATATTAACATCATAGTTGAAAGGTTTGGTTAACAGAATGGTGAGAGGAGACTACCCGCCTAGAGATCTACCAACAAAATCCTATGACATAAAAGACTAAAATTAAATTTTGTTAGGAACTACTAATTTTAGGTAACCGGAGAAGTTATTTTTGGATGAGACTGGTTTTAGGATCTGCGAAAGACAAGGCTCATGAGTCGTTAATATTGACTCTTCCTTGTCGTTGGAGTTCCTTGAGCATGACGAGTGATGCAGAGTCGAGCGAGCTCTTCTTATCAGCTCGGGCATCACCTTCACATTCAATACTGCCAGCATTGGGTATTTGCAAAATAATATTTGACCAAAAACTGTTGAATCCTGTTCTTCTCTCAGAGCCTTCACCAAATTCCATTGGGACTCTGTACGGAAGGGCAATTACTTGTTAGCGACTCAAATCGATAGAAGAAATATTTCAGAGTCAACACAACAGATGCCATTTTCATTTTTAGTTGTTTTTCAAGGATAGATTCTGAGGGCGTATAGATGTATGCAAATACAAAAAGTTAGAATTCAAAGAAAATGGAGAAGATAGTAATTCTGACCTTGATTTATTTTCTACTGTATTGAAAGTTGGCATAGGCCACTGCAATTTCTTGCATAGTTCAAACAGAGTCATCCGTGGTCCTCCTTTCTTTAGGCTGACTGGTCCAATAACTGCAAAATGGGCAACAAATGCAATAACTCAAGGAAAAGGAGCTTAAACTCCAGTTGTAAACTCGATGAGTGCAGCAAGTGATGCAAATACGATCATATTAACTCCTTTATTTGCATAAATCTAGGTCCTAAACTCGAAGACCACGAGATAAGGATTTTGGTGAACATTGCTGAGAATATACTTTGGGTACAAGCCACAAGACATCAGTAGAACTCCAGAAATTAACATATCAATATGAAGCAATTGTAAAGTGCAAGGTCTCTCTTTTCTTTTTCGTTTTCCTTTTTCCTACAAATGCACAATAGTTTAATCCATGAAAACATGTATCCCCCAGCCTCCGAGGCTTATCAAGATATCTAGTTAAACAAGGTTCAAATCAGAACGCAAATTTTCAACTTTCAAATCATTATGCATAACTAAGCATTGAAATTCCTACTTTTTCAATTCAACTCAAAATCAGTGCTATGTAATTAATTATATCTTACACTACTTTCCACCAAATGCATTACCCTTTTAGAGTAAAAAGGACGAACTTTTCCCAACTATTGCAGCTTGCAAAAAACCAACAGAACGCAACATGCACTTTTAACTCTCCATTTATTGTAAAATGTTGATCAATCATTCATCCTATACAACATACTTCGTTCAAAGATGAAACTCAACATTGAAATAATGAGAACGGAATGCAAATAAAATTTCTCAAGTAGAAGAATCTAAGCAGGAAAGACTTGAAAACGGAACTATCCCAGTTTTTACGAGGTTCTAAACGATTACCCATGAGGGTAAAGTCGACTAAATTATAATTGAGACCACTAAAGCTGAAAAGATGAACATATTTACAATCAAATTTTAATGGGTCCATTGACTTGTCCAGCTCTAATTTTTAGTTCAAAACACATGAATAGGTTAAAGATTTTAGGTACAAAAGAGCCGAGAAGGAGAGGAGGCGTGGTTGAAATTAAAAGTGAAACCCAAACGCTTCATTCACATTATATAGTTCCCTCAAGTGTCAAGGGGTCTTTAACCAACAATATCAAATTAGATGGGGAGAAGAGCAAACCAGGGATGTCCATGCCGGGACTATAGCCTTCTGTAGAGCAGTTGGTGGCTGATGAATGAACCATAACAGAATCTGGGAAGAAAAAGGCAGTGATCTTACACTATTGTACGAGTTACAAAATTCTACAGCGTTCAAATATCTTCACAAACGAAACCAAATTAGATGAGAAGGGGAGCAAACCAGGAGTCTCCAAGTTGGGATCACAGGCTTCTGTAGAACAGTTGATAGATGACGGGAGAACCAGAGCAGACTCTGCAAAAATAAATTCAATCATATTTGTCCTATGGATTGCAGACCCAAAAAAGACTTAGATTTTTGGTAGGATAGCCTAACGCCTTAACCAGCTCCCAGGAAGATGACACTCACCAACATGATTGGGATTCTGTTTTCTCTTCTTCGAACCAGAACGAGAGTAATAAATTCCTCTAGTCTGTTATCACAATAGCCCAGCATGAGCACCATAACAAATAAAAAGTTGAAATACCATTCAGCATGGATAAGAAACATTTTGTTAAACACGAATAAAAATTCCATATATAAGAAAGGATTGGAAAAGGGTAGATAAGCTATCCCAAAAGAGCCGAGAGGTTAAGGAAAAAAAAAGAATTCCATTTTTGTATTTATAAGAAATTGAATCTCATAAAAAGAAAAATAGAACATATACTAGAAGGAAGATAAAAATTTTGTTCAGTTCTATTTATGCCACCCAGAAGCGTTTTCTTTTAGTAAGCTTCCTCAGCGTAGGGATTTGGTTTTCTCCCCGTCCGCCAACAACAACAACAACAACAAGAGGGGACTGCACTCTAGTAATTCAGCAATCAACCTTTTCCTTAAAAAGCCATAATCACAGCTGATGAGACCAAGAACCACATATACATGCAATAGTTCCTGCCTTGGAACAGAGAATATAAATTCGAAAATTGCTTCATTCTAAGACATAGACTCCTCACATCCTTCACGTATTTCATTACAAGCAAGCAGTGTCAAATAAATCAGAAAATGGTAACACCAAAACATCATCACTTAGTAGTAGTGACATTTTCAATATAAGAGTCAAGCAAACGCACTAAGTTCCTATTCACTTAAGAAATAATATTTGTTTCCCAGTGGATGATCCCAGAACTTCTTTGAACAAGATAACTTTCCCTTCGGAACAGAACATCTCACCTTTTAATATTTTCTTTCTCTGAAGACGTAAACAAGGACTCAAAAGGTAGTGAACATAAATGATATTTAACCAAGTGCAATCCACTAAAAGGAATTACATAAAAGTTGATCAAATAAACAAAAAAATCAGTGCAATCTGATGGCCTGGTTCTTTTTTATAAAAGAAAATAGAAATAATAAAATGCTGGCTATTGAATCAGGCAACATTTTACCTCAAGTTGAACTAATAAGCGATGAGCAGCTTCCCCTCTAGCAGCTTTTCGGGTCCGTTCATATCCTTCACCTATCAACAAGACATCTTGTAACTGTAATCTAAGTTCTGCATGAATAATTTCTCCCTTCCTAGTACATTTATCTTTGATGAAATACCCAAGAGAATCACATAATTCAATTAATTCTCTGAGTGGCTGAAGTTCAAGTTTATCAGGGGTCACAAAAGGAGTCAATAGTGGTTTATATATTCTCCACACTTCGTCAAGATTAAGCTCTGTGTCAATCAGTATGGCACCTGCAATACTTTCCACCATATCACCAAGAACCTGTAGTAGAAAAGGATAAGAGCATTTGAATCAGAATGATGGACATAAAAGGAAGTAGAGAGCAGAAAAACAATAGTTGAGAACCATGACATCAGGGAGGAAGTCAACTGTATCATATAAAAAAAATAGTACAAAAAATATGTAATTTTTTTTAATAATAAATGAAACTCCACATAAAGAACCTGTGTAATAATGACAAAAATGGTATAATAATAAATGCAGTACATAACAAAATTTTGAATGACAAGTAACCTTAGGGCCTTTATTGCCATGCAGTGACTTTCCAGCATCAAGAGACTCAGACAAATACTTCACGTATTCAGTTATTTGACCAATCAGAAGCCCACAGCAATGTTGAAGATGTTGCTGAAGATTCCGTCTCACAGCCACTTGAGCAAAATTCTCATTATTAACAGAAGCTGAACGCAAATCAGTCAACTCGCCTGGGTCAATATCTGAGTGGGTCTGGTAATAATGCCAAGTAATGAGCAAGTCCAACACTGAATCACCAAGAAATTCAAGCCTCTGAGGAAAAGAGAGAGAAATCAGGTGGAATTTCACACTCCTATAGCATCATTCTTTTGACATGTAACAACTTCTGATCTTAGATTTACTGGAGCAACATATAACATAAAGGAGAAAGAAAACTTAAGTTCAACTGTTAAATTGGTTGCAATTGGCAAAATCTTCACCATTATGCTCACTAAATCATAAAAATAATTCAATTTATATCTTCGAATTGAAGTCCAAACCCCATACTGAAATCAAGCCATTCCCTACTCACAAACACTATAAAGGGGTGAAGAGAGAGAGTGAGTACAGTCAGTTACATCATACGTGACAGAGTAATGAATTCCGTTGACTACCTGGTAACAGTAATTTACACCAAGCTCCTGATCAGATGTGTGTGTTATAGCCTCCAGCAATAATCCTTTGACAGCAAATTCATATCCAATCTTTGACTCTAAGGTTTCAATCTCAGTTTCTTTCAAGATGCAGGATCTCAGAGATGCAGAAGTAATTGCATCAACAACTAATGATACACCAAGATCAGCATCAATTCCGAGCCACTTAATCACATGGAGTGCAGCATCAATTCCAGCATTAACATAATAGGCCCCTATAAGGGCTTCAACACAGTCGGCTATAGTTTTTGAAACCACCCACCTGTGTCCTTTATCACAGCATTTACCCAAAACGACTTTTGGATCTTCAGTGCAGAATTTGTCATCCAAAGGAACTTCTACTGTATCCACTCCACATTTACAAGGAACAGGGCGAGTAGTACGTTGTCCTGGTGCCACCCACCGACGTGGATCAAATGCAGAATCACGAATGTATCCCTTAAAATAAAATTAAGAAACAGTTACAATTTAATGTGTGTGTGTGTGTAACAAAAGTAGCAAGTTCAGAGTTATCAAATTTATGGGGTAGAATTTAGCTACCTGTCCTACTAGCAGTTAGAAGTCAGAAATTAAACAAATGAGGACAATGTACCTTCCTCGGAAGAAAAAATATGTCGTGAAGATATAAGAATGGATACAAAACTTGAAGGCTTTTCAATAGTTCTTCCAATGAGATAAGCTAGTGGTATTTGGTTTTTCGGATCGCCATTTTGTCAGAACTTTAGTTGTTTTGTTCTTCTTTGTTTCTATTCTCTTGTATTCTTGGGAGCTTTGCTCTTTGTTGTTTGTTTGTTTCTTTTTCGCTTCCTTTGAGAGTTTGTATCCTTGAAATTTTTTCTTCACTTTTATAATATCAATGAAAGTTTGTTTCTAGTTAAAAAAAAAGTTAGTTGCTTTATTAGGTAGTCAGCTAATTAGCTAAGAGGCAGCACCTATCAATATGGTGTTCTCCTATTTTTTCAATCCAACTTCATTATTTGAATTATTATATAGATTCGGATGCTCAGCTGCATCGTTACTTGTCATTTTATGTTTATATATTTCTGGTTTTAATTGAAGTTCTTACAAAATTATATTTGAAGTCAATATGCATGCCCAAATCTTAATTGTTTGAAAATTTATGCCTCAACATGTCAATGGCATAATTGTGTCCTTTATGGTGTCCATATTGTACAAAAACGGATGTTTCTGAATCTTTAAATTGAACATATCATGGATGTATACAAAGATGCAAACAAACAGAACTATGGGGAAGGCAAATATAATAGAAGGTAACTGTCCACTATTAGAGGCCGGCAAACTCCCCATCGTAAGTGCACATCCAAGACCCCCTCAAACAAAAATTTTCAGATCCATTTAGAAGGACAAATGGCAGAATTTACAGATTTAGCTAGTAGCTAAAAGTAGAAACTAATTTATTAGAAAATAAAGTAACTGTACCAGATACTTAATTGAAAAGACAACATGAGTATATATTGTGAATACGCACTAAGCACAGGAAGCAACAGAGAAGTTTGTCAAGGACATCAGTGTCCACAGGAGATGAAATACCTGTAACTTGCACTTTATTCCCAGCCTATGTAAGGTTGCATTACAGATAACCTGTTGGCGCTGAGAAGATAACTGTCCTTCATGTTTTTCAGGAAACTTGAGAAAGAGGTGGCAGCTCACAGCATACTTCAAAACTGAATCACCAAGCAATTCCAACCGCTCTAAGGAAAAACTCTCGCAACATCCAAGGGTTGTAAGAGCTTCCACAATCTAGTAACGAAGATGTTTCAGATCAATCATATTATGAATGGCTCATAAAAACTAATCAAAGTCAAGTGCACATCAACAAAAAGGACTCACCAATGAGCTTGATATACAGAGGCTATTCGAATGATAATTAATCTCCTTCCTAAGCTGGCTAGCTAACATTAAAGATTCCAAACGGTGCATCAAAGATGGTAGTAAGTATGTTGACTTCCAAACCCCCTTTGGAACATCCATGCTAACCACAAGTTCAGGAGGCATATGGACATGCATTTGGGGCTTTTTGGAAGCATGGCCAGATTGCAACTTATCACTAGTCTCACCTACATGACAATATTGACTTACTAAAATTCAGAAACATTACTTACAATTTTCTAAAACCAAGTGGCAAAATAGACTTCTTAGATATTTGATTGTTCACAGTGCAAAGTTTATCCAAGCAAAGCATTTTCTTTTTCGTAAAAATCCAAGCAATTTATTCGTTAATAGGAAAATAAGTATAAAATATACAAAAATATATTAACAAAACCATGAACAAATTAATGAGACTACTGAAACACCCTCCCCAAAGACACCCTTACAATGGACTACTGAGACTTTGATGTTGGCTACTGAGTTACCCTTTACAAAGACACGCCCTTGGCTGTGGAAGAAATAGGATCATTACACCAAGACTTAGATAACCCACACAAATAGAAGCCACCAAACGAAATTATCCTACAAAAATCTCTGAGACCTCTCAATAACATTAGTATATACATTGCTTGGATTCTTATACAATCCAATGGAGAATCCATAGAGCATTAAACCACAGAACCAATTCCTACCTTATGAAGGCATGCTCCACACAAAATGGATCGAATACTCATTAACACTCCCTGGTAAAACTCCATGATAGCCATAATAGTCAAACAGCTTCCAGCAGTAATGTGATGACTTTTGACATTTAAAAATTGTGAGGAATTCTTAGAGATTTCTTAGTTATATGCTATATCAAGATCTTTTTGGGACCGAACTAATTGTAGTTGGGTTATTGATTTCAAGAGGGACCTCAATCTGTTTGTTCCGATGTAAAACACTGCAAAGTGATATTATGAGTGGGGATAAGGAGATTGAGGATGAGATGGTGTCCTTTTTCTTATCTCTTTATGCACTGGGAGTATCTCCTACCTACTCCTAAGCCTTTTCTAGAAGGTTTTAATTGGAGCCCTATATACGAGAGGGACAAAATGGTGTCCTTTTTCTTATCTCTTTAATAAGAGTGTGTATCCTAAAATTGCAAGGTGTTCATCTATTACATACAAGACCTGACTAACACTATCATCCAATTCATGAATGGTCCTAATAAGAAAAACATGCAATTTATCAAGGTACCTGAAAATGGAAGAAAAACAAAAGCTATACTTAAGAGAAACTAACAAGAAAAATCTAGAAGTTCTTTTGTAATGCGAACGGGGCATGTTTAAAAATTGATTGAAGATGAATATCTAAATTCTAGATACATACTTAAGTATGGGAAAACTTAGTACTATGCAGAAGCAAAAAGCAAACAGTAGTTTAAACGCATTGAGGTTAAAAGAATGGCCCTTGCCCAAGGCATTTGGATCAGGATGGAGCTTTTTTTAAGTGTGAGACACCGAAAAAATGAGGACTGTTTTTTAGTACACAACAGAAAATTTTAAATGAAACACTTGACAATATAGTATCCTACATAAGCTAAATAACAATGAAGTTTAAATACAGATATTTGAGTGTTCTTTCTCGAGCCCTTCTCAAAATTATAATATAGGAAACATAATTTTAAACTAAAGAACTATTGTGTGAACTTACAAAGTAGCACTCTAGAACTTGAGCTTGAGTACAAAACTAAAATATAATCTGTAAAAATAGATCTGTAACAAGGGATGCCTTATCATCCCTCCCTTTTGTAATTTCACTCATCAATGAAATTGTCTCTTACCAAAAAAATTAAATAAATAATCTGATAACAATAGATCGTTACAACTCAAGTTGACGAACCTTCATCGTTAAAGTTGACAAGTAGATTGTGAGGATTATGACTTTGCTTTAAACGCAACATAGGCTGTTGTGGATATCTTAGTGTAATCCCGTACCTGGACACCTAGTGCAGTCATTAACAGCTCAAAAGAAGAGTAATGAAAACCAAGGGAATGCAAGCAACACATAAGAAAATAGAACAGGAAGTTGCACACTTTTTTTTGAAGTAGTCAGCAAAGTTAATGTAATCAGATTGGGCTCTGTCACTGTTCCCATCAAAAGTGCTCTCAGCAGATGTGTTACTCACAACTTCAACGATTGAGTACATCTTTCCAGTATGAATAGCCAATACCACCAAGTCCTTTAAGGAATGAACATCTAGCACACAATTTGCGAAGTGAATTAAACTTGCAGCTTTGCTCCCTGTCTCAGCAGAGTTGTTCCTAGAAGGTAAGGCACCACAATTACTTTCAGTATCCAAAGATGAGTTTTTCTTCAAAAACTCAACCACAGAGACACAAGAATCAACTGCTCTCCAATGAATTTTCCATAAATCATGACTTGAAGCATCCGTCAAATCCACTGGTAGAAGCAAATACATGTTTGATGTAACCCAAAGAGGCTTCGTGTCTTTCTGAAGTAAAAATTCCCTCTTGCCTCCGGTTAATTTTGACCCAATAAACAATCTCCCAAACATTCCATTGAAAAAAAGCTCCTGAAAGCACTTTGCTTTCCTTATCTGTATCAATGATATCATATTAAAAGCAATTCTCTGATGGTGGAGAATGGAGAAGATGATGGAAGTTGATATATGTTTTACCTGCTCGGCATCCAAATGAACTTGCCCACCAAAAGACACAGAAGCCTTAACTGTCTTTGATCGTAAATAAAGTTCAAGTTCAATATTTCCCACATCATCATCTAGTTTTGATTCTATCAGAAGAACAAATCCAGAATAAATCTCATACACAACACTACAGGAGAAGTCAAATTTATAAGCCTGAAAAGAGGCCCCTTCAACTAGTTCTCCCCATGTTCCAGATAAAGCTCCAATGGCCGTTCTGCCATGCAGTTCCTTTCTTTTCGTTGTTCCTTTAAGAACCAAAAATAGTGCCATCAAATTGTAAATTAAGAACATAAAAAGGAGATTAGCCAAGGACGCCTAGCTAGGGCCAATAATCAAGTAGTAGAAACACGTACAGAAATATCCCAACAGTGCTAACAATACTTGGCAGTTAAATTCACAGTAAATACCAGCGACGTATACAATTTCAAGTCTTATTCTTTTTCTCTTTTTGTGAAAAAATTAGAAATTTGATTGATGAAAAGAGAGATACATATAGGTTGAGTAAAATTGAATCACACAAATCAAAGAAAAAATAGAAAAATAGGACAATAGTAGAAGATATTGTACAAATCATATTTATGTACAAATTGAAAATTTTAATTGATATGCTAAC
Organism: Momordica charantia; assembly: GCF_001995035.1. Next base: position 3,808,213 of record NW_019104491.1, read on the forward strand.
TCCTAGGCCATCGATGGCCACAAATATATTAACAAGTAATGTCAAATTTTAATTTAGTATAATAAGGTTTCAAATAAGTTTTTCTTTTCTAACAAGAAAAGAATTTTATCTAGAGTAGAAAATATCATACAAATCTTATTTATATACAATTTGAATAATTTAATTAATAAGCTAACTCCTAGGCCATTGATGCCCACAAATATATAAACAAGTAATGTCCATGCAGTACCATCGACACATTTTCACTTGCAGAAACTCTATAAGGTATGCTTTTTTTGCTTGGAAAAACTTCTTTGACCATTCTTCGTATGACAATTTTATGGGTGTGCCATACAAACAGTCATTAATAAACTCGGTATATGGCTTCATGGATATGTACCTGCTCTAGAAGTGGATACGTTGCTTTTCAGAGCTGTGTCAAATTCTGATATCTCTTCAATCAAGGGAAGAAGATGGTCATTAAGTGCACCTAATTGATGCAGCTTCTTACATGCCTCCAAGCATACAAGCTGCTTAGACAAATTAGAATTCCTACTTGAAGGACCAACTATACTTTGAAAAGCTGCTGTAGGAGGTAAAGTTAGCCGACACTCGTATGATCCTTCACCATATGAGAGTTGAAAGATTGGTTTGGGACTGAAATATCTATAATTTAAAGCAAGAAATCAAAATGTGATTCCTTTTAATTGGCAACTATCAAAAACATTATAAAATACTAACTTCATATTAACTACATTCAATATAGCTCTAGACACAACCATCATGGGATGACCTAGTGGTCGATAAGAGTCAATCTAAATAGCAAAGAATTTAGAACCATGGTGGCCACCTATCTAGGATTTGATATCCTATGAGTTTCTTTGTCAACCAAATTTAGTAGGGTCAGGCGATTGGCCCGTAATTAGTCAAAGTGCGTGCAAGCTGGTATGGACACACGAATATCACAAATATATATATAAGCTCTAAACACATAAGGGCTCTAACTATATTTTGGCCTGTGATCTATCCGACAGAAAACAAATAGGCACTCACAATAATTGCATGTTGTCAAGCATGATTAACCAACTCCTTATAAATTCCGATTTGTTTCCATGTGAACACAAGTTAAATAGACTCAATTCAGTTGACAAAAATAAAAAAAGAGAGAACAAGGGAATATAGTGGTGATTGATAGACCAAAATCATCATGGTATGGAAGCATAGAAATGGCTTAAGTTGTGAGAAAACCAGTGTTAAGACAATTAAAAAGGTATGATGATCCGTACTTATCACCAGGGAGCTTTTTGCAGTATTGATATATGAGACCAACACTAGAATCTGCAGTAACCGATGCCCCAGTTGTCTCCACAATGTAACAATCTGTCTCCACAATTGAAAAAGGTTTCAAAATGCATGCATCAGGGTCTCTACTCATAGCTGCATCTGTCATTGATCGCTCACTTCTCATGACATCAAATAGCTGATCTCTTTGTTTCAGATTTCCTCTGTAAGCATTATAATGGTTTGAATATCAACAACACACGAGAAAAACAGTTTAACAAGGAAGGTCTTACCTCTCCAGCAACAAAATATATTGGGAGTTGTTCTGTCGAGCACGTCCTCGAGACTGTACATAACTACGAATGGTCTTAGGTAGGTCAAACCGTACCACAGATGAGCAATTTGGTACATGAAGTCCCTCCTCAACTACATCAGTGGAAAATAAAAGATTGAGCTGCAAACAATGGAAGGATTTAGTTACAAAATAATTAGAGTTCCATAACCGAATGAAATCTGAATGATGTAAATGAACACCTTGCCATGGCAAAATGACTCCAATGTCTCCTTCTGAACTTTTGGTGCCAGTGCACCAACTGATGAATTACATCCAGTCACATATGAAACCGTAAAATGAGATAATTTGGGTACTTTTTTCACAAATCTTTCAATAACTTTTGCTACAATTATTCTTTCAACAAATATGAGACACAACACCTGCCTAGATACTCTGATACAAAAACATGAGGCAATTAAGCAATGAAAATTAGAAGCAAAATTGATGGTTCATAAATATCTTGGTATTTACCCAAATGATTCAAAAAGTTGGAGAAGTTCAAATAACTTAGAAGAAATGTAGCCCAAATCTACCGCTTTCCAAATGTCAAGACCAAAATTCAGAACATTTTCATTTCCTGAAACAGGAAGCAAAAGCAGTAAGCAGTGAGCAGCAAAAAAGAGATGCAACTTTTGGTAGTGGATTACAATTGATAAAGACCGTGTAGAAATCTGGTGAAGTGGTCTTGGGCTTCGTTGCCTCAACAGCAGGGAGGTATAGGTGTGGGTTCCCTCCATTAGAGGAACAGGGCCCTCCTTTTTAAATGGCTTTGGAGATTTGCCACTGAAGACTCAGAGTCTTTGGCGCAGGGTAATTGCTGCCATTTATGGGGTGGATTCAAACGGGTGGTTGACCAAAAGTACCAAAAGCTCGTACATAGGGAGACAGTGGATTGACATTGATAGCAATAGAAAATCTTTTTTGGAAGGTTAAAGTCCCGAAGAAGATTAAGCTCTTTATCTGGCAGGTTTTACATGGGAAAGTTAGGGCACGTTTGGTACTTTGGTTAGCTGGTTAGCAATCTGAATTCTGTTTCTTATTTTCAGATTCAATAAATCAATTGATAATTGTACCCAATTTATCTCATTTCTTGTTTTAGAGGGTTGGAGAAGTCTTGGGAGGCTATCTGGGAGCTTATAAGATTTAATACTTCTTTGTAGGCCTTGGTTTTTTAGGAGTTCTCCGATTATCAATTAGGTGTTCTTCTTGTGGATTGAGCCCCTTCTTGTAGGTTGGGCTTCCTTTTGTTAGGCTGGTTTTTTTTATATGCCTTTATACATTCTTTCCTTTATCTTAATGAAAGTTCGGTTCTAATAAAATAAATTAATTACAAAAACTCTAATGAAAAGGGATAAGTTCTTTCATTCATCAATAAAAATTTTGTTTCTTATTAGGCAACGTCATATGAAGTTAATTGTAACGGCATGAAATTGACTTCCAATGGAGGTATAAAACAAGAAAATAGTTTGATAATGCAGTGACGTTGAATGAAGCAACTAGTCACATACCAAGTGGGAATGATTCCCCAATTACTAGTAATGCTTCCTCAAGGAAACATTTATACTGCAAAGAACTTTCTCTAAAAACCTCATATTCCTCGTTTGTAATATTGACGTTCTCTAATAAAACTTTAATGGCCTACAAAAATTATAGAGAGAATACACAAATCAGACAAAAAAAATCTTGCAAAAACAAAATCAGACTAAGAGAATGCAACATATAAAGATAATAATCGAAGGGCATTCAAGTCTCAACTTATTAACAGTAAATATCCTACCAGATAAATCCAGGACTCTTAATCTGAGTTCTGTTATGTGGCATACTCACACAAACTCCCAAGAAGAAAAGAAAGATTAAATGGGGAAAATTGATGGATTTAGTTGTATGGCCTTTATACTAATCATTACACCTTATTGTCGGAAAATGGAATTTAGAATCGATTAGTACGCTTGATATGTTTAAACCCGGTGTTTATTGGGGAATTTTTAGGCTTCAATCAAGGTAAGAATTTCCTTCATTGGTGTGTGTCATTCAAGAAAATTAAATATTATATGCATCATTGGCTTTGACATAATCTGAGTACTCTAATGGCTCTAATTTAAATAGTTACAGTTTGAATTCTCTCATATCCAATGGGAGAAGTTTTTTGTATCATTGGATAGATCTTGTTCTTTTGTAAATTTTATGCTATCAATGAAATTTGTTTCCTATCCAAAAAAAATATCATCTGAATATTCTGACGGCTCTAATTTAATTATAATTGATGCAGTAAGGCTATCCATGTTAGTTTTTACTTTTTAATTTATGATGTTTGCAGTAACTTAGTTCAAATTGTCAGATATGTATGCCTTCTTGGGGGCACGCTTAACGGATATTCGTTCATTCTTTTCTTTTCTTTTTTTCTTTTTTGTGATAAGAAGGAATATTCATTCTTTGAAATACATATCAGCCTATGCAATGATGTTCACTCACATGAGTTCCTCATAGTTAAGGATTTGATTTGATAGATTTCTATTGATTTGTTGATCTTGGTCTTATCAACGGGTAACACTAATATAAGATCCATCTTCTATCATTTACTAAATCTTTTCATAAGAAATAATCCCTCATTGATGTATGAAATTTACAAGGGAGTAGTCTACCACAATAGGATTCTCAATCCACTTTACGCAAAATCACCTTTTTTTTTTTAGTACCCTCAAAATCATCTTAAAGATTATATAGATTCATTGATTTTCAATGCTTCATAATGAAATGGCTTAATTACTTACTGTTTGACAGGCTACCTCTCCCATTTACAACTCCATTCGCTAGTTTTTCTGAAACTACAATCTAATGAAAACAAAATAAATCGCATTAGAGCACATCGTACCTCATAAGCACATATAAGGCCAAGTTCGTCGAGGCAATAAGAGATCTTTAAATGATCACTGGACAGTCGTTTTTTCAGTGGCTTAAGCTTGCTGTCCACGTCTTTATAATGAACTTGCACTGCCCCTTGTGAGTTTGACAACAAAGCATCGAACTGTTCACATAATTTTGAAGAAAAAAAATCACCATAATATTACTATAAACATAGAAAAATATAAGTTAAATTTAGATAATTGCATCACATAGGAACACCTTGAACCACAGGGCTTCTATCTTTGACTTCAACTCCATACTTGGAGACTTTGCTGGTTCGTAAAATATACATATTTCTTTTGCAGAGGGAACATATATTTCAACTTCTTTCTTGTCCTCAATAGCATAAATCTGCATCAGAAAACCAGAGTTACTTGAGTATAAAATCCTGTTTACCATACTGAGGTTATTGATTGAATCTCTTTTGAAGTACCTGGGAATCCATGATACTTTCAAGGTCTGCTATTTGGCATTCACAATCGGAGGAAGAGGAAACCCCTAATGTAGGATTATACATGTTTAGCAATATAGTGTCTCAGAATCATTCACTCCTTTGGAGTTTGTATCTTTGAACATTTTATGTTCATATTCATTGAATGTTCAAATTCATTTATCAATGAAAAGTTCGTTTCTTGTTAAAAAAAATAATTGAAGGATAACTT
>NW_019104491.1:3813452-3841332 GCF_001995035.1 Momordica charantia
TTAACAAGAAACAAACCTTTTATTGATGATATGAAAAGGAATAAAAATGTTCAAGGATACAAGCTCTCAAAGGAAGGGAAATAATATGTGGGCTTATGTTCTCTCATATACTTCCATCTCTCTTAATGAAACTTACATTTCTTATAAAACAAAAATACGCAATTCACATCAATATGTATATGATATTTGCACGACTTGAAATAAAATGGACACACAACATAATATATTTACCAAAGATATTTGACAACCCTGAGATCATACCTTTTCTAATAACAGGTGAGGCAGTCATTCCAAAAATCTTTGGTTTGTTGTCAGATTTGTGATAAAAATCCTTCACCAAAATAAGATAAGAAAATTATTTTTTTCCACTAAAAGGAACAAAAAAAATGACAAAATACAGGCACAACACAAAACACAGAGTTAAAAAATTCCCAGCAGAGATATTAACCTTCATGATTTTTGTATAAGGGTGATTACCAGTAGCACGATGGCATTCATCAATGATCATCAAGCATACTGTTCCCAGACTCAAAAATGCCTTTCTCAGTGCATCGAGAAGAATTTGAGGGGTCATAACAAGTACCTATACAATAACTACAAATGAAACGATACAGAAATAATACCCTGAATCAACACAAGATTGGGCTTGGAGATATTTGCAAGTTAAATAGTTTGGAAGTGAAGTCTGTTTCCCCTCAAAGATTGAAAACACACTAAATGGGAACCAATTTAAAAATTCATTTGTATCAATCATGGTCCATATCAATAATATTGTGAACAAATCGTATTCTTTTAATTTCAATGGAGACGGCAACTAGATGGCCCATCCCCTCAACTGAACTGAACAACTCATAAGCATAATTTTCTTTTTAACAGGAAACTCACTTATCTTATGAGCATATTATAATCTAACTTTACCTTTAACTGGTAAAGATTTAGGCAATGATAGGCTATGAAAGTTTGTTTCTAATTTAGACCATACCGCTTCAAAACTAAGTTAATTAACATGACAGGTGCCTATATCTTCGTTCTTCAAACTGTCCACTTTTTTTTCAAATGACTGTAGTGCTTTGAAATTTTATCATTAGGTAACGTTGCTTCAAAATCCAACCGGATAGGGAGGAGATATGTGCAATGGAAATATATATAATAAATAAAAACAAGAACCGTGCACAATTCCAACAAGAAACTGAATCGACGGCACTAACTGAAGATTTTTTTTCTCTTTTGAGTGGGATCGGAGATCGAACAATCTATCATTGGGATAGTAATAGATGTCTCCTTATCCATTGACCTATGCTCAAATAGGCCTCGAGATTTAAAATTGTTGTAAACTTTTCTTTCTAATAATATTACATTACACATGAAAGAGATCGTACTCAAGAGGAAAGGCATTCGAGACATTAATGCTTGACCAAAAAAACAGGGGAGTGATGGAGATTGCAACAGTAACACATTAGAAAGCAAAAATCAAAAGCAACCAACGCTAAAAATAGGAGTATGTAAACATAGTTATACGGCCTTTTGGTAAAAAAAAAGACATACATCGTGTTCACTTGTTTCCTTCTCCCAGCATTTCAAACTCCAATCATCGACCCCCATGGCACCATAATACTCCGCCACTTCAAAATCAGTATGAGCTTTAATAACGTTAAATTGCTGCAATAACAGCAACAACCAAGTTTTTAAAATACAAATGAACCGTCGGAAACTTGCAGAAACATTACTTTCGAAAGAAAATACTAAGACATAGGCCTGATTATACATAATATATCTGTTTCCAAGCTGGGAACAACAAAACAGATAGCCTAAAACGCATACCTGATGAACCAGATGAACGGTGGGCGCCAAGAAAATGATGTACTTCTTACTACCACTGGACTTCATAGTTAGTCCAATTTCTTTGATAAGCATCACTGCGATCATGGTCTTTCCAGCACCTGTTTCCAACACCGCTATGGTGTTTCTCCTCATCCCAACTTCAAAAACCTCCGTTTGGTACCTACAATGCACCAAGGTTTAAGCCGAAAAAATAATAGTAGGGATTTAGGAAGTAATGAAATTGATCAAACAAAATATAAATGTAAAGAAACCTTCTAGGAATGAAGCCCTTGTCCATGGGTTGTTTGAAATCGGAAAAATCAGAAGCAAAACTGGGCTCCATGTCACTGAAGTTTCGCTTGCGTGCACCATTGCGATTTTGCTCCTCGAGGTCGTGCATGTCAAACGTTGATGACCAACTGAATGACGAAAAATTATTTGCAAATGCTACCTGCTGGGGAAGATGAAAGTAAGGGGAAATTATCGCAACCCTAACAGAATATGGAAGAACGTCAAGAAAATAATTATATTCTCCCGGAAGTCTCCGTTGTCTGCTCCCTGTTTCCCGCCGGAGTAAATGTAAAACAAAGCGGGCAGCAGAAAGAATGAATGAACTGATGTTCTGTGGCCGGAGAATCAGTCAAAGTTGAGAGTCTAACCGGCGGAGTGAGGTGTCGCTCGCCGGGTTTTGAGAAAAGTTTTTATCTTTTTATCTTTTTCTGTGAAACAAGAAAATCTTTTATCTTTATTGCTATGTTAAATGGGAAATATGAGAATCCACAATTTTGTCCTTTTGACAAATTATAAATTTACAAAATGTCATTAAAATTAGGGGCATTTGCGAAATTAGGGAAAAAAAATACTATTTTATTTGCAAAATTAGCATCCACGTCTCAATTGGAAAAATTGCACAATTTAGAGACCCAAGTCATCGAGAATATATACAAAAATCTAACTTATCCTCAAGTTTCTCTCATTTTAATATACATCATATTTATTTCATTTTATTTTTTATATACCTTATAGTCTAATCCTTTAGTGTCTGATATACTAACATGATATACCTCAAGTCATATCATTTGGTGTATTATTGTTGTACCTCAAAGTCATACCATTTTAATAAAATTGGAAGCTTTTTTACTAAGATATTATAAAATCACTTATATTGTGTATTTAACTTGTGAGGTGAAAATTTGAACTTAACCTCTATAATATGGAGGAATTTCTTGAACACTAATTGACTTTTGACTTTTAGTTTTATGATAAAGGTAAAAGTCATACTGTCTTTTGTTTGTGTGTTACTAGACTACTAGACTTCGTCCAAACGAGTATTTTACAGAGAGCCGACAAGGAATTCTATTAATAATTGGCCGGAACAACTCGATGAATTTAGTCGATCTTTTTTGGAGGACCCCATGATGATAGATAAAACCTATCCCATTTTTACAGTGCGATGGTTGGCTGTTCACGGACTAGCTGTACCTACCTTTTCTTTTTTGGGGTCAATATCAGCAATGCAGTTCATCCAACGATAAACCTAATCCGAATGAGCCAATATTTAGGAAAATCAGGCTTTTAGCCAAGCTTTGCGAAAAATAAAAAAGGCCCCTTGTATAGGTATGCAATTTAAGAAAGCACAACAATTGAAATAGGTAGTCCGCATTGGTATCCGATCTAACCGTTGTTGATATTTAAAATCAATCAAATAATGATGCATTAATACCATCTAAAAAAATTGATGGATCATTCTCCTCTCACCCCACAATTGTTGAACTACAAAATATGTATTTTAAATTTATGAGAACATGTGTAACCTTTTCATAAGGTTAAAAGTTCAACTTCACCCCCACATTTTATTAACTAAAAGAAAAAATGGAATACACAATTTTCTCCGGATAAAAACTTGGCTTATTAGTTGTCAAATAGTTAATGGTGGTAGGGGCAATATTGTTTCTTACTAATGAGGAGCAAGTTTTATCCATTTCCCTCCTCCTATGCATATTATATAATAAATGTCATGTTTTTTTTAGTACAAGTGAGAGTGGGGGATCGAACTCATAACCTCGTGATTTGAGGTTATATATATCAATTAGCACTAAACTATGCTCGTTTTGGTTAATAAATATCATGTTTGTTTATTCTTATTTCCAGAGTACATATTAATTAACTTAATTTGAGCTGACTATTGATACATGATTATTTCATGAAAAAATAAATAATTTTATAGTTTTACAGTGGTATAATATTCTATATTTTAGATATATAATATTCTATATTTTAGATATAAACTCTCGTCACTTGACTCTTGATTTAATCCAAAATATCTGAACAGAAATAATTGTCATCCCTTGGATCTTTTTTTTTTACCCTAATGGAAACTTCGATAACCGAAGTTTTAATTTTATCAGTTGTATTAGACGAATATTGTGGTTTATTATATTATTACTTTTTCAAGCCTTGAGATAACAATATGTGACTATATTGTTAGATATATCATAATGCTTTTGACATCATCTCTTGTACTGCACATTTGTACTTCATTTTTGCATGCACTTCGCAACTGTCACACAATCTGTTAAAATGCCTTGCAATGACACCTGTACTCATATTAAATAATGAAATTAAACAAATTTAATTCAATAAATCCCTAATTGTTCAATTATTATTTCAAGACGACATAGAAATTAGTATAAATTTCAACGTCACTTTCTTATGCTGGCTAACTCCTGTTATAAATGGCATTTCTAAAAAAAAAATAAAATAAAAAAAACACCTGTTATAAATGGAGAATTTTAAAATTTTAATGCTCAGATTAAAAATTACTTGCCTCCAATTATATATCTATTTTGTTTCCAGAGGTCTGTTTTTTTTTTTTAAATTAAGTTTATAGATAACTTTTCTACCTAATTTTTAAAATCCAAGTAAAAATAAATTGAAAACTGGTAGTCTTAAAAAAAAAAAAAACTTTTTTTGTTTCCTTAAATTTAGTGAAAAATTCAAATATATTTATAGGAACATGAAAAAATATGCCAACAAACGTGTGAATAAATAAGCATGATTTTTAAAAACGTATAACTAAAAACTATAAAATTATAATCAACACGACTTAAAAATATTAGACACAAATTTGTAATTAATCCATCTGTTTTGATTTTTGGATTTTAAAAGCTTATCATATTTTTGTCTCTAAAATTTCAAACTATTTATTTTAGTCTATCAACTTACTATTTTGGTCCTGACTTTTATTTTGATTTAAACAATTACTAACACAATTTGGAGTACGCGTATTAACATATTAATGCGTATTAACATATTAATATATATGAACCAAGTACTAAAATAAAAAAGATTGAAATTGAGCACTGTGATCAACAAATCTTAAATATTTTAAAGTTTAAAGATGAAAATGGTTACCTTTTCTAGAAGTTAAAGACTTTTTATAAATATATTTTTTAAATTTTAAGAACAAAAAAAGTGAAACTTCCAACAACTAAAATATAATTTGTTTAATACAAACTAAAATAAATTTTAAACCTTTATAATTTTGCTTAAAAATGATTATTTCCCTTGGACAAGTTTGACGGACCGTCGACCGTGTTCTATTCCCCAAACTACCCTTTTTATGAGAAGAATCTGGACGGGTAAAACAAGCAACGAACCAATAAAACGGAATGGCAGTAACGTAATTAACGAAAGTCTCCAGCGGCATTTCCGTAAGATGTCGCTGTATCGTACACGAGTACTGCAACTGCAAGTCACAGTACAAACCAAGCAAAATAAACCTCCTTGTTCCGTCCGCTCCCTTATCCGAACCCGTTGTAGAAATTCGATCGCCTTCTCTACTCTCTCTAAATTTCCGATTCAATTTCTGTAGATCTTGTTTCAGAGATCGAGCGAAGATGATGCACATGACCTTCTACTGGAGCAAGGAGGTGACTCTCCTGATCAATTCATGGCGCACCAATTCATGGCTGAGCTACTTCCTCTCCCTGTTCGCCTGTCTCATCGTCTCTGTTTTCTACCAGTACTCGGAGAATTACCGCATCCGTTTGAAGCTTCTTTCGTGTAGAAATCCGTCGCCGTCGGCAATCGAGGTCCCTCTCATCCAATCCAAAGTGGCCGGAAAGTGGCCGGCCGCCAGATTTGCCGAAGCGCTGTTTTTCGGAGTCAATTCCGCGATCGGTTACCTGTTGATGCTGGCGATCATGTCCTTCAACGGCGGAGTTTTCGTTGCTGTTGTCTTAGGGCTCGCGATTGGTTATTTAGCGTTCAGGAGTGACGGCGAGGACGTTACTGTTAGCGTTGAAAATCCTTGTGCCTGTGCTTAGTTCTTCCCCTCGGTTTACCAAACAGATGAAACAATTGCTATTCCTGCTCCTTTCAATTACGATATGGTTGTGGTTTCTTTCATTGTCTATAAAATCCACCGTTTAGGTTTCTTCCCGATCTCGCAAAATCGATTGTCCTTGTGGTTCAATTCTGCTATTTGAAAATTTCCAGATCTGTTTTGATTTTGTCTGACCTAAGAAATTCGTGCAGGAAGACGGTAAAATATAATGATTGGGGAAGAAAATCATGTGGGATTGAGGAAATTCATTGCCGAATTTGGGTATTGGTATGAGAAATTGGGGGCAGAGACCCATACATTAGATCGATCCCCTTTTGCTGCTGAATTTCGATTTCAGTCTGACAGATAAGATTGCAGAAAGAGGCATTTCTAATCGTTTTGAATGTGTAAAATTTAGACAAGGCATCATCAATCTTCAACTTTGGATTTTAATGTATAAAATCATTCATCGTTCTATCTTCTTGGGATAGGAAAAATCTTGTTGCATTATTCTTTACCTTCATGCCACGATAAATTTTTGAAATAGTCGTCTTCAAATTCTAACTTTGGGGTTGAATTCTCTCCAAAAAGTAGGAATAAAATATCTGGAAATCATTTTTCATCCACAAAACAGCCATGGAAAATTAATCTCTTTCAAAAAATAAAAAATAGAAAAATAATAAGATAAAATAAAAAATAGAAAATTGGTTTTTAGTACAAGAGAAAATTGATTGCTTTCAGTACAGTATAAAATTGTACATTATTAATTAATATTGTCAGGATGATTAAAGAATCATCCCTTATTGAAATTTATAAATTATGCACATTAATTAATAACTCTTAACGGATAATTAATAGTTAGTGGAGGTAGGTGGCCATACGGATTTGAACTCACTCCCTCTTAATTAATCTTAATCTTTTAAACCAATGAGTCACTCATGATAATTAATAAACAATATATATAATAAAAAATAATAATATATATAATAATGCTCAATTGGTTATCGACCAAATATATCATCGTATATTATATCATTTATAAAAAAAAGGTGCAAATTACATAAGCGTGCACATGTAAAGATATAGTTTATATTAGTATGTTTATGTCAATTTTCATAGCTATTGGTTGCATTGTTTGAAAAATAATATTTTTTCTCTGTAAAACTTTTAATTTTTGAAAATTAATTTTTGAGAGAACCGTAAACAAACAAAAAATAAAAAGGGAACCAGAAACAATATTTATCAACACAATCTTTTTTATTACCGGTGCATCAGAATGCAACTAAGAAAGGAAAATAGAACCATCAGAATAATTTGAAATGGAACCTCCTCAATCCAAACGTGATCTTGACAACTGTCATTTGCGCTAGTCTGTGAGCTACGATATTGTCTTCACAGTGAGTGAAGGAGAAGCTGACCAGATCCGACAAAGAGCAACACCTACGGACCTCACTAAAGACGCACCCTACCTCACCTCAACACAATTTTATTGGTAGATATTTGCTAATCAACATTTTCATGCTTTCGTTTAGAATAACTGTTCTTGTATTCTGATGATGTTAATTATAACTGTTTCACCAAATATTTTTAAGGAGATTTATTTTTATTTTTTATAACTAATTTTCTGTAAAACTTATTATTTATAGTTTAATTTTTAAGAGAACGAGAAACAAAACAACAATGTTTTCTTTTTTAATGCCAAATAAATAAAAATTAAATTTTTATTAGTAGATTGCTTATCAATATTTTAAAAAATAACTGACCAATTAAGCACTAAGTGATGGAGAATCAAACTCACGATCTCTTTGATTTGAGATATATGTCGATTACTGCTGAACTGCTCCCAGTTTTGACAAGTATTATTATTTTATTTAGGGCACGTTGGTTTATAAATGAATTCATACTAAAAAAAGGAGCTTGGTAGTTGGCATATACTAAATTTAATGGTACGAAGAATAATTTCTCAAGGTAGGTCACCAGTAGGTGAAATTAAATACCCGCCGCGCCCTTAGGAGTGACTTTCTCCCATTCTAGGCATGATCAATTTATTGTGCCCACTCCCTTTTAGTTTGTTCTCTTTAAAGATGGAATCAATTATTATCATCATCATACTACTTCAACTAATTCCATAATATAATAACCATTAAAAGCGTTTGAATTTATCAAAATATTGCATGGAAATAGCAATTTTAACTTATAAGTATATTTTAATTTTTTTAACTCTTTACTAAAAAAAATTTGTAGTAGTTAATTAGCATCGACAAATTATTTTAAACTTAACAAGTTGTTCTAAAGAAGAAAAAAAGAAACGTAACGAATGTAATACAGTATGTAATACATTTTTTCGAGTTCTCACAAGAGAATTTGATTTAACAATGAATAATAATAAAAACTAAAATAGTATTTTATATTAAATTTAAAGATATATTTAAAAGTAAATGGATCAAATTAAACTATTTATAAATTTAAGAAAAATACTTATTTTATATACATTTTAAATTCATTTCTTATATATTTGACGTTAAGATATTATTCAGTGCCTATACTAGGTTCAATTTGGTTCCAATATTTTGAAATGTTTATTTTTGCCAATGTATTTTTAACTTTGGTTCATTTTAGTCTTTTATTTCTTAAATATTCATTTTGGTCTTTGTAATTTTAAAAATTGAACATTTTGATCCTTATTTGTAAAATTTTATACAAATTCTATACATACCATGAATCTCTTACTATAAAGTTGTGATTACATTTCAAAAAATATATTAAATACAATGTCATGTTAAAATTGTTAAAGCAAAATTTAGATTAAAAATTAAATTAAGGAACTAAAAAGTACAGAAATCAAAATCAATATTTTGAAAGAAGATAGACTAAAATAAACCAAAATTAATTAAGAGTAAACAAACCAAAATTGAATAAATACTTTTGAATCATACCGAATAAATTCTCCTAATTATTATATATATATATATATACTCATTATTATATAAGGTCATGGCCAAGCGTATGGCCCATGTTTCTTCCGTGTTTTCATAGCTTACAATAAATAAAAAGGTCAAGTAGAGTTGAAACTTGAAAAACTTGGATCCTAAAACCTCACGCCATAATCCACTCCCCATCGGAGATCGGCGCAATGTGGCCGTCGTTTCTCAGTCTCGTTTCATTGTACGGCGGCTATCTCCGCCGCTGCTTCACCGCCGCCGGCCTTTCGGGTCAAGCCGTCGAAATCGACAACGAAACGACCATAGCCTTTTGGGGCCCGAAGATCATCACCAATAAACCGACCGGTAAACGGTCCCTGGTTCTTCTCCACGGCTTCGGTCCGATGGCGATCTGGCAATGGCGTAAGCAAGTCCAATTCCTCGCCGATGATTTCGACGTCTACGTCCCCGACCTGGTGTTCTTCGGGGGCTCCACGACCAAATCCTCGGAGAGAACGGAGGTTTTTCAGGCGATTTCAGTGGGAAAACTTCTGGAAAAGATCGGCGTGAAGAAATACTCGGTGATGGGGACGAGTTACGGCGGATTTGTGGCGTACCATATGGCTAGGTTTTGGCCGGAGAGGATCGAGAAGGTGATAATCGCGAGCTCCGGCGTCAATATGAGACGGAAAGATAACGAGGCGATGTTGAAAAGAGCAAACGTGGAGAAGATCGACGACTTTTTGCTGCCGGTGACGGCGGAACAGTTACGGACGTTAATGAAGCTGGCCGTATTCAAGGAAGTAGGCAGAAGGTTGCCCGACTTCTTCTTGAACGATTTTATCCATGTAAGGACAAAAATATTTTTACATTTCAAATTTTGGGGAAAAAAAGGAATAAAAATCAATTTTACCAAAAATATTGACAAAATTTATCTTCTAATAAAAAATTCATTTAAATAATTTGAATTATAAGACATGTATGCTCTTTAAAATTAGAGCTAGTCTTTTTTTTGGTTGGAATTTGTGAATTTTGGTAGGATTATTTAATGTCGAAGTTTACGTCACATTTAATTAAAATCAGTCGGCTTTTATTTATTTATATTTAATTAAAAAAACAATTGTCATTTTTTACCATATATATTATAAAAAATTTCACTAATTTAAAAAAGAAGAAAGAAACGTCAAAACCCCTAAATATCCACTGAAAAATGAATCCCAATAAATCAATAAATGTATACAAAATCAAATTCTATAACCATTCACCAATTGAATAAATCTCTACAAATTATATTTTTTTAATACATAGGTTTAAGTTTTTAATTAAAAAATAATTGCCCCTATGGTCCCCGACGACTCTTTGCATGGATCTGATATGTGTGTGCTTCTTTTCCTTTGATGGTGAAATGAAAACCTTCCACATTTTTTTTCTATATTATTTTAATTTTTGGGGTAATTGGGTGACGTTTGGTTTGACCTTATTTTAAAAAAATTAATAACATTGCAAGTTGCGTCTGCATGGTGGTTAAATTATTTTGGAATTAATTAATATAGTTTGCAACATATATATGATAATCTTTTTTTTTCTTTAGCTAAATTATGCTTCTTGTCCCTATACTATAGGTCCATTTTTTATTCAGAAATTAAATAGTGTATGGAAATAATGACTTGTGTGTATAAATTCAGAAATTGTACATGGAAAACAGGGAGGAAAAGATTGAACTCCTCAAGTCACTCACAATTGGAAGGGAAGACACCCTCAATCTCTCTCCTCTTTCCGAGGTGCGTCACATTTCTCTTCTTTAATATCAAATTAAAAGGTAACGTGACTGATAATTTTACATCGTTGACATTCGTTGAAAGATAACCATATTTAACAAAAAAAAAAGGTTATTTTAAAAGAGATTGATGTTTTTACCTAACTTGATAAGCGAACGAATTGATGTGCAGGAGGTTTTGATAATATGGGGAGATCACGATCAATTATTTCCCTTGCAAATGGCAAAAGAACTGAAAGAGTAAGCGATAGAACAATTATTTCATTCTCCTATATATAATCGGAGTAAAAACTCCTACTCATTTTAAAAAGTTTTGAGAAAATAAAAATAGAACATATACATGGAAAAGTTGATAAGATCTCTTATTGACTCGATCGATATTGAAATTTCAGTAGGGCTAGACTTACCAACGTGTTTTTTTTGCAGGATTCTTGGCGAGAAGACGAGGCTCGAGGTGATGAAGGAAACCTCACATGTGCCTCAGATTGAATCTCCTGCAGAATTCAATCGTCTCGTGAAGAGTTTCTTAAATGGGTCCTATGTTTAACTTTTTCCTATCTGATTTTTCTAAGCTTATGATGACTCAATGACACTTCTCAATTTCCCTTTCCCATACCCATACCCAATTCCCAGCCCCATATTGTGTAACGGTTATGGATCATTTGGTATTTTTTGGTGTTTTATATTCGCAATTGGTTTGATTATATATATATATATATATAGATCTTAAAGTTTAAGTTAAAATAAATAGTGAAAAACAAATATTACATATGTGTTACATTGTTAATGATTTTAATAAATTCAAGCTATATATAAGGCATAGAGTTATAATTTTAACATTTAAATTTTAGGACATAACTAGTTGAGAGATGTTGAAGTTGGATTATTTGACTTCATTCTACGTTAGAAAAGGAATTAGTAACTTTGATTTCATCAAATTTATTGATGTGGAATGAACATTTTTCACTCTCAAATAAATAAACTTTTGGTTAAATTATTTCCCGAATAAATGTACTATTTTGTAGTAGGTTGCTGTACCAACTTAATTTAATTACCAACAGGAGTATAATCTAGCAATTAAGATATATTTCTTGGGAGGTTCAAATACTAATCTAATAAAAATTTTGTACTAAATAAATCCCACTAATTTAATTTTAACATAGAAATAAAAAAGTAGAAAGTAAAAGTCTCACTAACTACAATCAAAATAAAGTCTCCAACAAATCAGCACACAAAATAAAGTCCTATACTCATACAACTATTAAATAAATTAAAAAAAAAGACTCACCAATTTCAATACAAATTCAACTCCATTAATATATTTTTACTAAAATCCTATTAATTTTGTACCAAGTCTATATTTCATTGAAGAATCATTTTTTTAAACAAAAGCATAACCCTAACAAAACATAAAATTGCAATACTCATTAAAGTCCAAGATAAAAATTACCACATTGATAACAATCTAAATAATAGACCAACTTTATTATGTGTAAATTGAAATTTTCACAACCAAATTCATTTTTTAGCCTGTACTTAAATAGACTCCAGAGGAGAATGAATTTCACCATATTTTTAATTAGCAACCAAAAGATTTAAACACAGCCAAAAAGAAAAGAAATGACCAACCTAAAACAGTGGGGCGGCCAGAGTTTTCTCCAATCCCCACATCGTCTTCTCCGAAAATAACCTTAGAATCTGGAACGTCCCATGTTGTCCCCTTTCCAACCAACTTTAACTTCTCCGCCATTCTCAGACCTCAACTCTCCATTAATCTTCAACCGCAAACCTTCCAATTTTGAATCACCCTTCTCCGAACCGCATATACCCAACACCCCAATAACTCCAATTCAATTTCCCTTCCCCCTTTTATTCCCCCCATTCCCCTCATTCCTTCACCACCAATCCACCATCCCTCTTGATCTCGATCTCGATCTTCGCCATGGGAGCCTTGAAGATGAAGCTTTCTACCACCGCCATTGCTGTGGGTTTTCTAGCTCTGTTCCAAACTTTTCTGGTTGATGCCACTGAATTGAATTACAAAGATGCCCTCAGCAAGGCCCTCATTTTCCTCGAAGCTCAGAGGTCCGGCAAGCTCCCTCCCAATCACCGCCCCGCTTGGAGAGGCGACTCCGCCGTCGACGACGGCAAACTCGCCAATGTCTGCTCATTCTTCCATTTTCTCCGCTCTCTCTGTCAACTCAAATTTCTGATTTTAACACGCTTTGAATTTGCAGGTTGACCTTGAGGGAGGGTATTACGACGCCGGCGACAATGTGAAGTACGGACTTCCGATGGCTTTCACGGTTACAACTCTGTCATGGGCGGCCATGACTTACCAAGCGGAGATCGAAGCCGCCGGCGAAATGGAAAATGTTCGAGCCGCAATCAAATGGGGCACCGATTATTTCCTCAAGGCCTGCTCTCGCCGCAATCGTCTCTATGTTCAGGTAACAGGGACATCCCCTGTTTTTGCCCTGACATTGGTTTGAAATGAACAAAACATTGATGAAATTAAATTATTTATTTGATGGTGAAGGTGGGAGACCCGGTGAAGGATCATGAGTGTTGGGTTAGGCCTGAGAATATGAAGACGCCAAGAACTGTGCTGCAGATTGATAACAACACGCCCGGAACCGAAATTGCAGCTGAAACCTCCGCGGCCATGGCGTCTTCTTCCATTGTCTTCAGAAGCGTCAATAAAACCTATGCTCGTAGACTCCTAAACAAAGCAAAATTGGTACTAATTTCATTACTTCACACAAAATTTGCAAGTTCTGCCCTCTGGGATCAGGTAATTTTAACTAATTGGTAATCTTGTTCCCCCCTTCTCTGTTGCAGCTTTTTCAGTTCGCTAAAGCGCACAAAGGAACTTATGATGGAGAGTGCCCCTTCTATTGCTCTTTTTCAGGCTACAATGTATGTAACTCTCTAGTTATACGTCTGTTTTGCACGGCTTTATTTTGATTTCATAATAGCCCTGGTAGAACGAAGATAATTATACTCATCCATATAATATGAATCATGCTCGAACATGAGATTTTGTTTGGATTCAATTTACAAACCCGACACACAGGACGAGTTGTTGTGGGCAGCGACATGGCTATACATCGCAACCAAGAGGCCAGTGTATCTGAAGTACGTGAAAGAAGAAGCCATTACTGGGAGTGTAGCGGAATTCAGCTGGGACCTCAAATATGCAGGCGCCCAAATTCTTCTTTCCAAGGTAAATTTCATCAAATTACAACAACACCGTTTCAAATTCTGAAAAGGAATTGTGGAATTGCAGTTCTATTTCGAGGGAGAGAAGGGATTACAGACGTTGAAGGATCAGGCGGATAGTTACATATGCTCCAATCTTCCAAACAGCCCTTACCACCAAATCTACGTATCCCCAGGAGGAATGATTCACATGAGAGATGGCGCCAACACCCAATACGTTACAGGAACGGCTTTCTTGTTCAGTGCTTACAGCGACATTCTTGCAACCTTTAAACAGACCGTCAAGTGCGCCGACCAGCAGTTCGATTCCACCCAGCTCATGTCTTTCGCTAAGAAACAGGTAATCAAACCCACAAAATCCACCGCCTTAATTAGCGATTAATTGTGTTTGAGATTTCTAATCGGAAACGGGTGCGCGCAGATGGATTATGTGCTGGGAATCAACCCGCTGGGGAGATCTTACATGGTGGGGTTCGGAAACAACCCGCCGGTTCAGGCGCACCACCGCGGCGCCTCCGTGCCGGTTCTGGCGCCGAACGCGGAAGTGAGCTGCCCGATGAGTTTCGTGGAGTGGTTCAACAAGAACACCCCCAACCCCAACGAGCTCACCGGCGCCATTCTCGGCGGCCCCGATAAGAACGACAACTTCGTCGATAAGCGTTGGGATTCGCCGATGACGGAGCCCGTCACTTACACCAACTCCCTCGCCGTCGGAGTCATCGCCAAGCTCGCCGCCCACAAATTTACCTAATCGGAGCCCTAATTATCTAATTCTCTGCATCCTCTGGTTTTTTAGGCGTTTTTGAAATTAACAATTCTCTGCGATGTTCTTCTTCTTCTTCATCTTCTTCCTTCGTGGTCTTGCATTTTTTCGTTCTGTGCAGCCAAAGAAGACGATTGATTGATGCTTTCTGGGAAGTAGAGCCGTAACAGATTTTTCTGTTTGTCACTCATTGTAATATTTATCAATAATTAAAAAAAGGGCTAACTCTATTTTATATTTTCGCTCTCCTACTTATCGCACTTTTATATATTTTTTGTTTGAATACAATAATTGTGTCCTTGTATTTTTTGTTTATTTTGGTTACTAATCTTTTTAATTCCTATCTAAAAATTTTTAATAGAAATTATGTATATAAATACATTTTTTATACAAAATTATGGTTGTATTTCAATAAATGTATGGAATATAGTGTCGCATTGAATTTGTAATTAAAAATAAATGATATATAAAATAAAATAAAATGACAAAAAATACAAAATCAAAATAAACGTTTCAAAGTATATAAACTAATGAATAAAAGTCAAAATAGGATTTAAACCTTTATTATTTAAGAACCTTGCTATTAGAGTTAGACACTAATAGGTTTTTTTTAAGTTTTCCTAATTAAATCTTAAAATATAAGATAGTACTGTGTAAGATTTTAAAAAGTTTTTAAAAAATATGTATAAGAGAACGAAGAAAAATTACTATTTAACCATCTTTTAGAATGAAAGGTAAAATGTTAATTGCCTTTTTCTAACCATTATAACTGCAAACAAATAAAATAACAAGCACACAAAAATTTATAAAAACACAAAAGATAAAAAATCCTAAGAAAACCACCGGACATCTCCAAAAAAACATCTACCATTAATAATTGGTTACAACTACCGTGGATGATTCATTGGTCCAAAAGGATCAGAGTTAGTTCAAATACTATGATGGCCACCTACCTTATAGGATTTGTTTTTTTTCTACTTCATGCGATTCCTCTACAAAACATCAACTTGACGAATTGGTCTTTTCTTTCCCTTCAAAATAAAATTTAGTGATTTTTTTTATACAACAAATGTGAAGATCTAGGATAAAACCTCTCAAAATGAACTTGATGTATTGACAGTTAAATAAGCTCATGTTGTCAATTTTCAAAGTGATTTATATTTTGTTCGAGATTAGAAATAGGGAGAGGAAGGAGGATTTAAATTTTCAACATTTTAAAAAATGAAAAAATAATTTCAAATTTCAAATTTATTTGGAATCCAAATAAATTTTAATAGATTCAAAAACTAATTTGTGTTGTTTGGATGTAGGGAGAAAAGAAAAGAAAATAACTATTTTATAATTATTCCCTTATAATTATAAAACTAATAAAAAATGAAACTAACCACGTGAGATTTTAAATTACCTGATAGTTCAATGTTAAAAAAATAAAACTTTTACTTGATAACACATGTATTATTAAATATGTTAAAAGAATCTTAATTCGAGAGGCATTATAGCTTGTTTTTTAACCTTGTAAAATTGAATTGCTATAAATATATCATATTGTATTGTAATTTAAAAATAAAGTACAAGGAGGACAACTCTCTCAAAAATTTCGTTGGGACTTAGAAGATCTTTTTTTGGTTGGAAAATGATTAATTTCTAAACTGACGAAATGTTTAATTTTAGTTGAATTAAAACTATAAAAGGAAAAAAGAAAGGCAGGCTGTGGGATAATTTTCCAACAGCTTCCTATATGGGTTGAAAGCGACCGTTCACCTGCCAGATTATTCCCGATTAGATGGAAGCACTTCGCCACGTGGCCCAATAACCTTCCTTCAAAGGTTCTCATGGGCCCCAGTAAACTTGTGGGCCCATTCGATTAATTATTATTGGGCCCACTTTCCGTATAGAAGATTTGATTCGGGATATTACTGTAAAATCCACCTTCCTTTTTCAGTTCAAAAAGCGCACGCGGCACGCTCCACGCCCCGGGAATCTGATAAACGCCCACTGGTTTATATATATATTTATATAATATATGTATATAAATATATACATACATATATATATTTATATAATATATGTATATAAATATATACATACATATATATATTTATATATAATAATATATATATATATATTTATTATTATTATTATTTTTTCAAAGTGCCGACAGATGTTATATTCTTTTCTTAAATTGCATCCAATGGTTTTTTGAGATAATATTTTTAAAACTTACAATATTGTTTCTTATATTCTATTTTTATGCCTAAAATGAATTAAGCCAACGTGAACATAGTTCAGTTAATTAAAACATTAATTTCTAACATAAAAAAGTCATGAGTTCGAATTTATACTCCTACGTATTATATTTAAAAAAATGAAAAAAATTGAAGCGAGTGAAATTGTGAGTTTAAATTTTCCTTCCTATTTATTCTACTAAAATAATTTTATGAAATTGAAATAATTAGAAATGAGGTGAATGAATTATACACGATTTTAGTTTTTTTTTTTTTAAGATTTTTTGACAGCTAAGCCGAGTGGAGCCGAGCCGGATTGTAACGGACAGCTGCCAGTTGTCGCCGGGAGGACTCGAATCGAACTATATTGATTATCGAGAAAAGCGGAGAGTGGAGGTTTGTCGTGGGA
This sequence comes from Momordica charantia, assembly GCF_001995035.1. Next base: position 3,830,918 of record NW_019104491.1, read on the forward strand.
CCCACGTTCGTGAGGGCAATTTTTGGATAAGGCTCAACCAAAACTCGCTTCGGTTCGTCATTTCCACGTCAGTCCACCCAATCCAAATTCAAGAACCCTCTATCTCTCTCTCTCCTACAGTGACCGACCAGAAGCTGCAACGTGTCGGCCTCTGCACCGTTAAATTTTTCCAACTGCCAACGTGGCACATATCATTAAAAAAAGCACGTTGCCTCCGTAAATAATCTGGTGGGTAAAAGGTCTACTGTATTCTGGTGGTCTCTCCCAATCTGATGGATGGTTGGGATTTTCCGAATCGTTGACTTTTTTTTATCGATTTTTCTTTAAGTTTTAAGAATTAAAGTACCAATAATTTGACTATTTCGTCAATTTTTTATTACACGTACTATTTTGTGATCCTTTCTTCGTTTAAATCTTTTGATATACTTTTATCGTAATCTACCATAAATATCTAATATGAATTATTTTTACAACTTTAGTCTTTTTTTAGTCTTACATTGAATTTAGTAAGAATGTTTTTTTTTTCCTCTTACCATCTGAGTATAATTCGTTGTTAAACTTATTTTATCTTCTTTCCATTTATATAAAAGGTAAAAATATAATTTGTTTATAAGTTATTTTCTCTTATTATTATAATTCCTAGAAATTATTTTATGAGAAAAATTACTATCAAGATGATGAGTTGAGTTGGTTGGAGTTGGTTTTAAAATGGCTTTGGATTTGTAGCCATTTATTTATATTTATTTATTTGCAAACACATTTAAAGGTTAGGATAGAAGAGAAAATTGAATGAGGGTAGAAAAGTCAGAGGGGTACATGATTGTGTGGTGGAAGCGCAGGCAGCAGATAAGCGCTAAATATATMAAAAATTATCAGAAAAATAAATGTGATCCATGGAAGCCCGGCAGATGAGGATAAGGCCTTCGGCTTTCCCTTTCTGCGTTCTTTATCCTTTTATTTAACTCTCTGATCGAAGATGATATTACTGTTTCCGTTCATTAATTATTTCAAATTCACGTTTCTATATATAAATTGCTGTCTGTTCATCGTTGGACAATCTCTCTCCTCTCCAGTGAAAAATCCCAGTTTCTGAATCTGATTTGCGGATGCAATCCATGGCGGTCTTCGTCCTCCATTGATTAAATTATCATATCCATATATTCAACTTCGCTCTTTCGGTATATATTGTCTACAGTTGAAGCCATTTTGGCGTGTTTTGATCATCGTTCATCCATTTGGTTTGGTATTATTCTCTCTGAAACAGCCATCATGTCAATTGCTTTGGATAGAAATAGCAGGATTCCGCCGTCCGTTTTCTCGCAAGGCGGCTTGCCGTCGTACTGCTCCGTCTTGAATACGGCGGGAATTATTCCGGTAGTTCGACGAGAGGCTGCCGTCGGTGATGCAGTGGCGCCGGCGGAGGAGTTGGATAGATGTAGTTCGTCTTCATCGTCGTCGATCGGAGAAAACAGTGGTTTGTCTGTAAAATCGTCGGATAATGACGACGACGGGGAAAATAATGAGGCGGAAAGCTCTTATAAAGGTCCTCTAGGAATGGAATCGTTGGAGGAAGTTTTGCCTATGAGGTTAGCGCTTGTGTTTTGTATTTTGTTTTTCCTCTAAGTAATCTTCAATTTCTTTTTCTTCTTCTTTCTCTTCTTCTCCATGGATTCTAGATTTAGGGCAACTTGATCGATCGCCTATCGATTTCGATTTGACGGCTTTGATGATGAGATTCCGTTGAGTTTTAACAAGTTTGTATTGTCTCGTGAATCATTTGCAGGAGAGGAATTTCAAATTTCTACAACGGAAAATCCAAATCCTTCACGAGCCTGGCAGAAGCTTCCTCTGCCGCCACCATTAAAGACATAGCAAAGCCTGAGAATGCCTATTCCCGGAAACGGAGAAATCTTCTTGCATCTAACCTCATCGCCGGCGGCATATCGAAGCGGCCGATCAGTTCAAGTCGAAGCTCGTTGGCGCTGGCTGTCGCCATGTACACCTCTGGAAGCCACAGCAGCGACGATCTGAATTCGAGATCGCCACCACCGATTCGTCCTCCATTGCACCCCAACGGACGATCTTCTCGCAGCAATTTAGCTTCTACAGTTCATCTTCTTTGTAAATACCCCACCTGGCGATCATACTCCCTGGCCGATATACAGTAGCTCAGGGCTTCCGTGACCCCATGAAAGCTGATCATCATCAATTCAAAGCTAACTTGACCTTGCGAAACCGACTATCGACAAATCGGTCTCTTCCAACAATACATTTTCTTTCAAATTGTTAACGAGCTTTACTTCGACAGCATCTTTGTTTTGATTTTTTGTATGTAAAATTAAGAAAATTGCAGTCGATCTTTCGAATCGATATCTGTACGATAATAGAATTTGAAGAGCAAATGGAGAAATCTGAGAGCTTTTTCCTTTTTTGGTGCATAAAGTCGTAGGAAATTTACAGGGACGTTTTTCTCAGGGGAAGATTCGACACAAATGACAATAAAACATAACGGAGTGCCGATGTCCGTCGTTAATGAATTCTATGAAGATGGCGGTTTCGATCGAATTCAAGGTACACGAAGAACACGTAGACGATTAAAAATGGAATTGGAAGAACTCAATCTAATTAGAATTTATAGGGTTGTTTCACATAAAGTAAAACTGAATTTAGAAGGGATGCATATTTTTAATTGTGCCCTATTATGCCTTTAGTTTTATTTGATTGTTTTTGTTTTAAGATAATTTGATTGAAAATTTATTTATCCTTCTGATATATAATTCTTAAATCATATTATACCTTCACATCATTCTTCCTGTGAATAGTAATATGCAAAATTACTAACACTATCATAAAACTAAAAATTTTCTTGCATTGCAAATTCATGCATAGTTCAATAAATGAGACATTTATTACCATCTTAAAAGTTAGACATTTTGATATCCATCTCTATATTTATTGAACCCGAGAAAAGAAAAGAGAAAAATAATCCTGCGAAAATTTGACAATTTCATCTTGAAGAGTGTTCATAACATGTGAGCATATCATCTCATCTTCTATTCCTGATTTCTTACTTCTTGACTCAGAAGTATAAAGATGATGAATGAAGATGGTAGTTAAGGAATTCAGCAACTAGACAATAGCTTAATCTCAAAGATGTGGCTTGTAGTTCATTTTTTTTTCTTTTAACACATGCAATAGAGAAAATGTCCAGCCTAAATATAACACATCTATCTATGGTGGTTAATTCAAATCTCTTCAAACGAAAAATAGAAAGACATTTAAGAAAAATGTGAGGTAGGGGTCACATTCGCTGGGGATTAGGCAAATATTCAAACTAATATAAGAACCTAACAATGTTTCTGAATGCTGGGGGGGCCTAGATTTACATCTATTTACATACAGTGCTATTTCCAGCATCATAATACAACGAATGGATTCCAAGTGAAATCATTTACAAATTGAAGAAATGGAAGCCTTCCTAGCTAAGCTATCTATTTCCTATTTCTGTAACAACTATATACTACCGACTACTTTAATCAAATGAATAGGGAAATGAGACCAGTTTTTCATCTGCACAAAGCTTGAGCAATGTCGAAAATCAACCATCGGGGTATTTGGGGGATAGCTGGTCAAGCTCCTGGGCAGTACGGTTGTCTTGCTACTCCATTGTCAAATCTCGACCTCAAGTTTGAAAATCATGATGAATAGGGGGAAAAAAAATTACTGGGCTCCATATTGACGGCCAATCCCGGGTAGGAAGAGGATGAGGTTCTGTCAGGATAGTTGTTTGTTTATGTGTCGTGTAAACTAACTAACTACTTTTGATGCTCGACCAGAAATTGAGCACAGGGATATTCTGACAAGAAAGTGGGAAGTTCAATGTCTGAAGGTTCAATTGCGGGAAGGGCCATATCTATGTCTTCAGTAGAGAATGGGATGCTGCAACCAATATACAACGATTAAAAGGATCATCAATGTACAAAAAGGGGGAAAAAGAAAAAGAAACCGGCTCGGTTAATAGCATCCAAGCTTTTAGGGAAACAATAGCTCAAATTTAACCAACCACTATATGGTAAAATTAAAAAAAAAAGGTAAAAAGAAAGTTACCTTAGATCATCATCCAACAAAAATGAATTTGAGGTTAAGTTCTGATTATCCTTGTTCAGAATTTCCCTCATTTGAGCGACCACCTAAAAACATGCTAACAGTTAACACAGATGCCAAGAAACAAACTTCACCAAGCAACTAGAAATGGAAAATAAAACTTGCCTCATTTGACACACTCTGAGTGCCATATTTGTCATCCCAATACATGGTACTAATACGATAAATTTGTCTCACTGTCAATGCCTGTTCAGTAGTCATAACATAAGAAGAGCCAAGTTCCAATAGTAATGATTCCTCAAGATATCCGGTAATAATGAAATTATTGGCCAGCCAATGAATATATCAGACAAACAAATAAAAGAGTAAAGACCATACAGGGCAAAGATCCTGTCGTATCTCTTCTAGTGATTTCTTTCTCTTCTGATGTATTACCTACGTATAATTCAAAATGGCATAATTAACCACAGTTCTACAACCATAGAGAAAGAGGGAGGGTAGTACAGCAAGCATATATACCAGAAACCCGACAGCTTGCCTTATATAGTTTAGCTCATGCCAAGAGGTCCCTGAATACTACAGTTTACAGAGATTCAAATTTAAAAAATAAGTTAAACATTCAATTTCGGACAAGAAATTTTAATACTCTCCAAGACTCCAACTATAGTATTTATTCACTACCTCATCTGTTGCATTGCCAATCCACTTCTCTAGTTCTGCAAGACCAGATTTCACATACTCACCATTTGAAAATGTACAACATTCACGTCGCAGAAGAAGGCTGAAACAAAACATCACGTCCAGATTTAATAAACAGTTTATTACAGCCTAAGGGGCAGAAATACAACCACATACCTATTAAAAAGTGAAATATTGATGAACGAGAACACCTGAGTAATCAATTTACGAATGAAGAAAGATGGTACCTGACAAGCATTCTTCAGGTCAACAGATAATACAATCCCAAAATTCACATATTTACTAGCTAAACCATAAGAATGCAGCAAAACAGATTGCAATTTATCAATTCCCTTCACATAAAAGGTAAATATAAAGTTGAATAATTGTTGTGTATTAAACTTGTACATGGGTATTGCTCAAGTAACTGCCAAGGAATATGAAAAAAAATAAAGGAAAGAGTCGGTAGATGGAGCTGGGTGGAGAGGTTGGTAGAGCTTTCGCCTATAAAGAGCACAAGGTCAGGAACCCATGGAACATTTTTGCTGCTTGTATCTGCTTCTTTCATGCTTAATAGTCGAATCATTAAGTTTTTATCCAAAAATAAAGTACTTGAAAATACATGAACTCGTGAAAGAACATAACTCAATATACAAAGAAAAATTCATGGAATATGCAAAATATCTATGGCACAAATATGATGAATACATAGATATCTATGTTGTAACTGGATCCCAATCTCATGTTTTAAGAGGGTTGGTTGGATTTTTCACCCTTTCTGAAGATGAAATTCTTAAAACTGTTAATGAGTAGGATAATAGAAAATCTCCAGATTTTATTAGTTCTACCGATATTTTCTTAAAATGTGCTGGAACATCTTTAAAAGTAAAAAGGTTTTCAACACTTACACCAGCTAAACTAAAAATCTACATAGCAAAGGCTTTTTCTCAACCTCTGATCTTATATTTTTATGTATTCATGCAAAAATAAAACCTAAATAAATCATATAATCAAACATCACGAGGATTATTTCAAAGACATACATGATTTTCATGTAATTGGCTCATCAAAGAATCCAAAAACTTTATAATGTTATCCCATGGACTACTTGTAGACAATTGAGGAACACCAGGCGATCGAGAGGACTTCCCAGCATGTACTCGTGCAGCTTTAGGTGCCTGACAAATAAACAAAAAATATTGCATTATCCAATACCTGTGCATAATGACTACTAAAAATGAAATTCTAGCAATTAAAATAGAGACAACAGGAAGAAATCAATGTAGAAGGAAGCTAGTCATAAACTTGAAAAGAAAAGTGGCTACAATTTACAATAAAAAGAGTATATCTTGAATTTCAATAAACAAATAAAAAGAAAAAAAAATGGGTCCATAAAGTAAGACCAGACAATAGGCAAGCATAGAATATCATAAATATATGATAAAAGAAAAAAAAATTATAGTTAGAAGGTACTTTTGAAGATTTAAAAAGGGGGCTTTTGCAAATTTATCACGTGATAGAATATTTTGTTTTTTTTTTATAAGACGTGATAGAATATTTTGCAAAAATGACCCGAATGTAATAACTTGTATATCAGTATTCTACTTCATATTAGATATATCAATGGTATACTTTATCAATGATATCAAACAGGTATATCAATATAGATTTTACCAATGATACAAAAATGGCATATAAATGATATAATATCACTAATAAACTTTGTCATAATACAAAAACAGTGTATTAGTGATATATTTTATTGGTATATTAGTGATATACGAAAAAAAAAATTGCTATATTTGTTGCTTCCATTATAATTGTAAAAACTACTTGAAAACATTCTCTTCGAAGCATTTAACAACAAACTAGGTGCTAATCAGAAAATATTCATTTCAAACCTACTCTCAGTAACATTTCCCCACAAACTTTAAATTGGGCATGGAAAAATATAAAAAATGCAGATCAGTGTTATCTTTGAAGGGAAACAAAGCAGTCAACGATGTAAAGTATGCAGAAAGAATGATCAACATACATCGCTTCAAATGGATACAATTAAAATCTAGAGTGCAGAAACCAACAAAGGAATTCAATGCAAACAATCAGTATATTTTTCAGTGGGGAAGACTGCAAAAATGCTTCGGCTAGTCTTTTGAAAAATCTTAAAATTAAACCAGCAAAAGCCATGTCACCCAGAACAAAATTGTTGAAATAAATAAGTTGAAGATATAAACTCCAATTTGTCATTTATTAGTCATCCTGAAACTCAACTACCAATTGTATTTAAACGAGCTCCAAGTTCACATTTCACCAAGTGGGTTCATTTATTCTTTCACAAGACTATAATGCAAAAATCAATATGATTCTCATTCAGGGACAAGAACAGTTACCTGAATACATGAACTCAACAATGGAGATAATTCTTTCTTCAAGTTATCACGGATCAAGCCAAAAATCTTCTCCACACAAGCAGTTAGTTGCTGTTTAAACAATATTGCTGGATACCTTGCTTCAAGATGAGAAATCCCATCTTCAAACCCAATATATTTGAAGGGTGATTTGAGTCCCTGTCATGGAAACAAGAAACAGTAAGCTGAAGGAAAAATACAAACCTTCCACCAAAATCAAACAAGCAACGCTTATGAGAGTTCTCCTAGTACCATTTCCTACCATTGATGAAACATGTTAATTTTTCAACCACTTGGCAAGAATCAATCAATCTCTCCGCTATTATTAAGTTTATTTATTTATTTATTATAATAATAATTATTTTTATAAGAACCGAGAGAATTTCATCATCAAAAGGGCTGATACAATAGACAGGGATACTGGGATAAAACCCCTAAAAGCCAAAGATTACAAAAAAGGCTCTCTGCTATTATTAAGTTAAATGTTAAAAACATTTAAATGAATGAAAATTACAAAACACCCACAAAGTTAAAGAAAAAACAGATTTTTCAATTCATTTGATGACAAAACTAGAAACTCATGCTGAATTATAGGCCAAAGATGGGGTGAATTTTGATTCTGATAACAAGTGGTTGAATTTAAATGAATGATTCTGATAACAAGTAGTTGTATTTTCTCATCATTATTGGTCTATACTTGTCCTAGATGGGGTGAATTTTAATATGATGCATTATTTTAGAACGTACAAAAGCTTTCATCAAAAGAAAGGGCAAAGAGTGCAAAGATAAAGCAACTCAATTAGGTTAAGAAATGGTTTCCACCATAAACATATGGAGGCAGGAGCAGGACTAAACTATTATCTTGAAAACAAAACGGCAGTTAATATTTTTACCGTACATAACACAATTTAATCAGAGGACGAGAAATCCTAGCAAGATCAAAATTTCTAAACAAGTCTAAAAAAATTTTCTTTGTACCAACATGGACGGTAACATTCACGGTTCACCTGAGTAAATCATTTAACCCTTGCATCAGCAAAAATCACAAACTCAAAAGAAATACTCAGCTCACCTGAGTAATCCTGCTAGCTAAGCCAGTAGAACCTGAGGAACGCTGAGTAGCTGTGCTCAAAAAACCATTTGACTTTAAATTCCTTTGTAGAAGGCATAGTAATGCAGAGGCGTTTGACAACCAATATGGCAAGGTAACGTTCTCATCCCCCGCCTGAGTCAATTATAGACAAATTTAAAAACTATAAGTAAACATAGGATGGAAAAGAAAAAAAAAATACAGGAGTCAGCTCAAGAACTTTTATCCAACTAAAGCATTGTTGACACAAGATAGTGAAGAGGAATGTCAAAGACTGAAACAAGAGAATGACCTTGAGAGCATCGTTGATTCCTTCAATTATGTAGTCAAAAATAACTGTTCGTTCTGATTCGAACGCATGCCACTTAAGAAGGCATTTGTAGATGATGCAAGCAGCCAGTGGCTTGTCACCTTTAAACCCCAAATCTTCTTTAATACACCTAGAAAGGACTTCATAGTTTTCCTGTATATAAAGTTTCTCATCATCATCCATAGAAAAGCTTCCACCATATGATATTTAAAATGGCTACCACTTATCATAAATATTTTTCCATGGATTTTCATGAATGGAAAGTTTAAATTCAAAACTGAATATTCAATTAAAAATGTAAAACCTGGTGCCTCTCTACGGTTAATTTTGGTCGCCGTGATTCAGAAAGGCCTTGTGAAAAAGGAGCAACCAGTTTTGTAGGTGTTGGTGACTCCTGTAACAAACATTTTTTTTTCAGAAGGATAACTCGGCAAAGCAATAAACTGGACCTCTATATACATATAATATTATATTATCTTACAAATATAGCTTTCCTATCAACATGAGGGACAAGCGCACCAGAGGATTTCTGTTTCACAGAAAAATTAATTTATCACTAAGTCATGAAGCAAAAGTAGGTTATATTACCAAATGAAAAGTCATATATAATTCATACGTACAAATTAGTACATGGGATTGTTCATACATTATTTCACAAAATATCTTACCTCCGATAATGCCCTTACAAAACCGGCTCGGTTGCTCCTTGGAGTTGCACTTAAGGCTTTCTGTCGCAGGACATGATTCTCGTCCTCTAAAACTGAGAGTTTCTCTTCAAGACTATATTTTCAAACAAAAAGTAGAAAAAGAACTCAGATGTGGTAGGAAAAAAACTGAAAAAGTACTGGAGAGTAAGGTGTAACATATAGAAAACCTCAAAAGAACCCATGATGAAATTGCGGTTAAATTACAAATTTGGTCCTTATGGGTTGGACATAGTTCCAATTTAGTTTTATGATTTTAAAAAGTTTCAATTTAGTCTTTATAATTGTAAAAGTTTTAATTTTGGTCATTCCTAATATTACCATATTGAGAAATTCCTTTAATGCAGCAATGAGTTGATACTTTCTATTTGGCTAATTGTGTTAGTTTACTAGGATTTAGGACGAAGTAAAAAGTAGAAGGGAATAAGTAGGTTTTTCAGGTGAGTAAAACACACCAAATTACAAAGACCAAATTGAAACTAAGCCAAACCATAGGGACAAAATTTGTAATTTAACCTAAAATTGTTTAGGAAACCAAACAAAAATAAGAGAAGGCATGATACTCAAGTGGTACAAAAAACAACATTTAATGTTTTGATTCAAGAATAACACCTTTTCACATTCTGTTGAAGCTTAACGCATTCCTGTTCAACCTCCTGCAACTTTTCATTTGTGTTGCTACCATCCTTTTGTGCCTCAACAAACTGAACCTCCAGAGCTGAGTTCTTTTTCTCCAGGGCATCCATAGCACTCTACGAGAATTCATGAACGACCAATCTTGAAATTAATACTAGAAATCCAGAAAAACTCGAAAGATTGACTTTTGCCCATACTCTGATTCAATTGTCATTTAACTTAAAAAAGGCAATTGTTACTCTAACAGTCTTACTACTTCCTATAGCTAACATAAAGGGCATAATTATAGTCTTTCAGTTTTTCTCAACATACAATAGCTTCATCCTTGTGTCTATCTATAGCCATAATGGAGATAGATAGAACTTTTAAGGCTTCCCTGGGTGGAGATTTCAAGGCCAAAGAGTTCCAGCCCATGGGATTCTAAATGTTTCTCATGGTGGTCACATGATAGATAAAATCCTTGATTCCAATAGTATATGTTCATG
>NW_019104491.1:3841642-3871667 GCF_001995035.1 Momordica charantia
AACTAATGTAAATTGTCATATAGTGTCTTATATGCATCTTTAATTATTCAATCTTGATGGAAATGTCAGAAAAACAGTACTCCAAGAATCATAGCAGAAGACACAAAGCACGAGAAGAACCTGCTGGAATTTCCAATATTTATAAATATTAGTTGTAAATATTTAGTCTTTCTTATTTCCTTATGTTGTAGTGGGTCTTTCTCTTATATAAGAAGACCTAGATGGCACATACTTGAATATATCATAATAATATTATTATCTCAAAATCAAGAGCACCATATTAACAGAAATGTCAATAGCAAAACTCACTTTTAGGAAAGCATTTTCTTTTTTTAGTTCAGCCACTGCTACACTGTCTCTTTCAAAAGCATACTTCTCCTTTGCCAATAATTCCACTTGATTCTGCAGCACAGCATTTTTGTTGCACTCATTGATTGCAGCCAATTTAGCTGAATCCAACTCCAGCCTCAACGATTCTAGCATCTTTTGCAATTTTAACATTTCGCTAGACTTAGCCTCTTCATTGGAAGCCTGCATTCACAACACTGATCTGTAAGAAAATGATGCTACTAACCAACCAAGAGCATCGAGAATGCAAAATCAAATAAGTCCACGGAGAGAGAAAGAGAGAACAAATAAAAAGGGAAAATGTAGAAAGAAGAATCTATCCCACGTCAGGGCCAATATAGCAAAAACCAAAAATGTAGCAAACCACTTAGATATATAACAGACATAAATCAGCAGTCCAAGCACTGGAAAATTACAATCACGAAATGCAGCTGTCTTTCTAGTTTCTTGTGTCACTTCGGTTTCAAGAATTTTTTTGTTATACTAATTTCTGGGGGTCCACGTTAAAAGTATACATACTTTTGATATACATCAACAACAATAATTAATTTACATAAACCTTTTCAGAAACATTTTCATCAAAAGGAAATAATTCTAGCTGGAACTGTTTTAAATAAGTGAACCAGTATCCAAGGTGAGTAGAAATACCCGTAATCTTTTTTCCAAATGCAACCGCCATGTAAGATCTTCCAACTGCTTCTCAAGTTTGTTCTTAGCTAAACGCAATGCTCCAGCTTCATTAGCCTCCTGCCAAAAGAGGAAAAGAAAAGGTGCAATGAAGAAATTCAAAATATAAAATTATTTAAGTCCCACATTACTCATAAAACTCATCACTTTCATCTTGTCCTCTCTGAATACTAACTTGTTTAAGTCTTCGAAGTTCCCTTTTTGCAAGCTTTTGCCTCCATCGACATTGTATTGCAATAATATAAGCTTGGTGGCGCTGGAAAACAGCACGAACCTTGAATGTCCTCCATCGAGCCTTAGATTTCAAATTACAAGAAACAGACCATTTATTGTCAGTCCAAAATAAAAATGAGTAATTTGTTTTCAAAAAATAAAAAGAAATGACAACAATTTACTTTATTCAATAAACATAACTGAAGCCTACATTCTAATCAAGAATTGCAATGATATGTACAAATTAAGATACAAACTAAAAATAAAAAAATCTACAACCGCTAACACGTAAAATAATTTAATTTACCTGAATTAATACTGCAGCTTTGTTTCTTCTATCATGCAAAAACCTATTGCGAGTAGCAAAACCACGAATATTGGACTGTATGGTCAGAGTAGCTGAATAGAGTTCCAGGTAGGTATTCCTCAAGGAACACCTGCGTAAATATTTTTGAATTGTAGTAGCAGCAGCGCTTTCTCGTTTTGCTACATAAAACCTTTGGGCAAGGCATCCTATAAATAGAATAAACCATCACTAAACCTACATAGCTAAAATATGTCTACGTTCATTTCATGCCTTGTGTATTAGCTTATTTGGTTGGGGTGGTAACATACAAATTATTCAAGGTAAAGTGGTAAGTAACTTGAAATTTTTCTTTTTATTTTTTATAATAAGAAATCAGAGCATAAAAAAAAATAAAAGGAGAAAACAAAAACCACCAGCCAAAAAGAACCCAAACCTACATAAAATGGCTCCAGTCCAAAAGAATAACACCTAACTAATAACTACAAAAGATCTTAGAAGTTAGAATCTGAAGTCCAAAGAGAGGTATTAAATTTAGTGATGTCCTAAGCCTCCTCACAAGACCTCTGAGCCCCTCCAAAAACTCTACTATTTCACTTCAGCAAAATACACCACAAAATAGCAAAAAAGCAAGCCTACCAAAGAACTTTTCCTTTACCATAGAAGGGAGGATAAAACAACATCTCCTCCACCATCGACCAACAATCACTACTAAGCATCAATGAAACCCCAAAAGTATTAAAAAAACCGCATCCAAATTGACCAGGCAAACTGACAGCTCTTAATTTTCAAAGATACAAGTTATTGCCAATTTCCGTAAGTTGACATAAGAAATTACTATTACTAGGTGAGATTATAGTAGAAGTGACTAATCAACTAGCGCCTACATCACAGTACACAGTGTCAGTACCAAATGGGGCAACCAATTATATCAATTTGAAAACACGTGGTCACCTTACCTTACCCACTATTTCGATCATTTTTAATGTCAATCAACCAGAAGTTGCAACAAAATTAAAATTTAACAGGAAAGTCAGATTTGTCATAAATGAGTTTTAAGGAATAGGTCAAATTTTAAAATTATCCGACTGATAATACATTAAGAAATAGGGGCTAGTGGTAAAACCCCAAACGGAGATGCTAATTTCTAACTTTACAATTAAGTACTCTAATACGTTTCTTTCTTTTCCAAACATGTCTTATCAATTCTCCTTTCTCCTCTCTCTAGTAAGATGTGGTTGGTACCCTTTCTGGTGCTTTAAGCTTATTAAATTGATGTTTCTAACAAGCAATATCGGGATTGATAATATGGCAGACGTCAATTTAAAAAAAAAATGAAATCCCATTAACCATGAAAAGTTATGGTGAAAACACATAGAATGGAGCGCAGCTGGAGACCAGATTTCAGTGACTACAAGAAATTATAAAACATATATATTCCTATGGAATCCACTGTCATCAAATGGTAATTGCCACGTGCTGAAGACATGGTAAAGTCAACTTGTTTGAATGATGTAATCCATACAAAACAACTATAGAACAAGCCAGTTCAGGTTCATGATTGCTACCATCTTAAATTGACATGAACAAGCTAAGAATAACAAATAAATGAATGGGTAAGAGAAGCCCAACCAAGTTTAGGACATCCATAGAAGCAATAAAGGGATGTCACGCTAGATAAATTTGAAGATAAAAGTAAGTAAAATAACCTCTGCAATATGCTTGGAGTGCAATTGCAGTAGAGCGTATCAATAGAAAATCCTTGCGTGCATGATATGTTTGTAATCGACGTTGAATACACTTTGCAGCACTATCCAACACTTCAGCTCTTCGAGCATCCAGAATGCCAATTTGACCAGCCCTAAGAAATACTTTGGTCCTACCCAACTACAATATAATAATAATTTGAAAGTAGGTAAATATTTCCACAGCTGCATGTTTGTTTAAAGTAAACACATCAGGCCCACACGTACGAATACAAAGATCAAAGGCACAATTATAAAACAAAAATATCCAAGAAGAAACATGAAACTGTATACTACAACAATTATTTCACATTACTGAGTGAAAATGAACAGAACTCAAACATCAATTTTTCCATATTATTCCTTAATGCATCACATGCATTCACATTCACGTTCACATTTTCATTTGCATACGCATTCAAGATAGGAGCAATTAGAAGAAAGGATTCAGATGGCAACTTACCTGAAAATTTTTTAGACTCAACTTTTGTAAAATCTTCTCTGTAATCGATCTTTCTTCATAGCTGCAATAACAAAATTAAGCAGACTTCATCATCATGCCAAAAGAAAAACAGAAACCTCGGAGAGAAAACAGAGAATGACAAAGGCGTCAACTTTCATATTTTGAAGAAAAACAAAAGGCAAGTAGAAAGACACGTTTCAAGTGGGAATTTTAAATTCTAAAAGGTTGTACCACTCCTTTAGAAAATAATAAATAAACAAAAGGCTTCTCAAAATATAGGAATGGGCTACAGAGGACTTCCCTTCAAACCACTATCAAGAGATCTGTTCCTAGCAATCAAAGGGACTGTAAAATGTAGCATTTGGAGGCTGCCACAGTTCTTGTAAATCTTTGTTCAATACTCTCTTGTGCAAGAAGTACCCTAAATTGGTTTCCAAGAAGATATGGAAATTCAAGTTTCCAAGAAAATTATTTTTTTGTGTGTGGTCTCTTTTGCATGGTAAAGTTAATACATGCAACCTTTTGCACTAAAGGAACTTGACTGTCATCTCGAGCCCTAACTGGCATGTGCCGTCAACCCTTTGTTGTGAGATCTCTAAAGACTGGTGGGTCTTATCTGATTTTGACTACCAAAGGCACTCTCCTGTGGGCCAATTCTTCACAAAAGGAAGGGGAAAAAAATTCTTCTGGAAGATTTTATTTTAGCAATCCTCTGAAGGATTAGGATAGTGGGGAACAAAAGAATTTTTCGAACAAGCGAAGGCACCTTGGCATTAGAGCCGACTTTCCACAAGATTTATAATATTTCCAGAGGCAACATGCCACAGTAGCTAATTGTTGGAATGAAAACCAACAAGATTGGGACCTTGCCATTAGAAGAGGTTTTTTTGATTGGGAAGTGAATAGTTGGCTGGGTCTACTTGGTAAAATTGATTCGGTTAGTCTCGGTCAAGGTATGGATAAATTGAGTTGGTCATTAGATCCCTCAGGGGCTTTTACTTCCAAATCAGCTTTCGTAAAGCTGTCAGAATATTGACAGCCCCCTTGATGAGTATGTGTGGAACTTTAGTGTTCCTAAAAAGTTAGAGGTGTTCCTTTGGAGCTTGGTTCATAGAAGTTCAGACCCAGGAGAGGTTACAAACGAAGTTCAGAAATTGGGCCTTATCTCCTTCAGTTTGTAGCCTTTGTTCAAAAATCGAAGAGAGCTTGGATCACTTGTTCTTGCATTGTGATTTTGCAGCTAAAGCTCGAAACTATTTGGGTTCTATTTTTGGGCTAGTTTTTTGTGCTCCTGGTTCTATTTATGATTAGATGATGAAGTTTCTAATTGGATGGCAGCTTAGAGGAAAGCAAAAGTTCTGTGCAGCCTAGAGGATGCCAGCAGACCCCCCTCTTCTGTTGGAAGCCACCCTCATCGGCCACCCATTTAAAATGGAAAAGAAATTACTCTGGATTAACTTTATCAGAGCTTTCTTTTGGATCACTTTGGAGAGAAAGAAATCACAGAACCTTCAATGATAAAGATCTTCCTAATGAGAGGCTTTTTGAGGCTATAGTTTACTTAGTTATTACTTGGTATAAATATTCCCCTTTGTTTCACCTCTATGGCTACACTTCCATTTTAGCCCATTGTAAGTGCTTCATGTAATCCCTTGAATGGGACTTCTGTAATTTCAAACCATCAATGAAATTGTTTCTTACAAAAAAAAAAAAAAAAAAGTTCCCTTTAATGTCTCTCCTAACCTTTCTTGCTAAAAAATGTTTGACACTCCAATTTTCTCTTCCTTCCCTCTAAGTTCACTCTCCCTAATTTATATTTCTCTCTTTCCAACCTATCTCTCTCCCTAACTTCTCCCTCTCTCTAACTTATCTTTCTCTACAATATCTCTCTATGTCCAACTTTTTTCCTCTATAACTTTTCCTTCCTATCCCTAATTTATCTTTCATATCTCTTGTTCTCTTAATTTACTCTATCTAACCTCTCTTAAAAATTTCTATTTGACATTTCTCTCAAATAATTTTTATTTCCCTCTTTGAAAATTTCTTAACTTTTCTCTTTTTCTCCCCAACATTTTAAAAAACAGAAAACAAATAACAATTATCAATCATGTTGATTTTTTTTATAAGAAACTTAACTTTCATTACCAAAACCATGTTTAATTTTTTGAAAAAAAAAAAGCAGAATAAAAAACTGTTACCAAATAATTACGTGGTTTTTTTTTTAACATAAAACAGAAGAATCAAAAACCAAAATGATTATAAAACCTGGCCAAAATGTATCAAGATGCATGATCTACAAATAAGACAAACCTTCCATCCAATAAATCAGGAACCAACAAACCAAAACGGTCTATAAACTCTGCATAAGTTCTTCTGGTGGGATAACCTGCAAGACTTATTCGAACAGCCTCCAAAACACCCTTCACTCAAACAAGTAAAAGAAAAATTACATTGTGTCCTATACAATTAAAACTAAAAACTACATGATGTTGTTGCACTTAACTCATATAACCATCTGCATGCATTAATTTTTATGAGAATCTAAAAAACATGAAATAATACAAAAGGACATAAAAGGATAGCCCAACAGAAAAGGCCAAGCCAGACTAACTATACGAAAAATGGCTAAATTGAAGGTCTACACACCAAGAAAATAACCCATATAACTAAGCGAAGGTTCATGTTACATCATAGGTTTTCTTAATCGTTATCATATCTAACGATCTTCCCTATTCCTATTTTCAAAAGCCCAACTGAAAATTTATCTCAGAAAGATATTGTTTCAGTGTCTCCTGAACATATGCATAAGGAAAAAAATCTAGAAATCGGACGTTTGTCTGTCTCAAGAACTTGAAGATATATTTTCCATATAGCTTGTAATTTTTACTAATTAGTTGTCCACAAGCTACAAATCTTATTTCTTAACGACAATGTTCAACACTGCTAGTGATCTAGTTCACACAATATAAAGATGCACACATATCTTAATAAGCTTTTCATAAAAATAGAACTAAGAAAAACATCCAATAGCCTTCCTCCACGAAGCATTATTGACTGAAGCTTCTCCTTGTCTGCTAAATAGAACTTGCGTTAAAATAATATGTCTACCAGTCAAGTAAGCAGGTTCAACTTTTAAAATTTTAGCAGCTCGGATTAAGGGGAAAAAAAAGGGTTGTGAATTCCATGGGTGTGGAACAAAAGTTATCCATATGAGGCATCATTATTAATTTTTATTTTCCTACTCAAAACACCTACAAAAAGTTAATTATTATAATACAGATAGAGGGTACAACAGAATACCATGTTTAAATTGAGAAATAATAAAATCCCAGGTGAGTGCAAAAATAATAGTTGGAAATTAAAATCAGCCTCACCAAGTAAACAGCCAATAGTCCACGCGAATGCAACAACTCAAGAAAATATATGGATAAACCATATATCTATCTGCACGTCTGAGATTAACAAGAAGATAAAAGTTTACAAATTTCCAGAAAACTGACCCCACAACGTAATTGGTGCAGAATGCTTAGATTCTCAAACTTCTGGGGCTTATTAAGAGAGTTTGGCTTCACACAGCGCACATAATGGGGCTCAGTTGAGTTCAGTGTCTCCATGAGGGCTTGAAGTTGTTGCTATTAGCACCGTGAAAATATAGACCAAATAAGATAGCAAAAAGAACAAAACAAATAAGCAAATATAGCATTCTAGTAAGTATTTAGTCTTCAAATAACAAGGTGCAAAATTTTGAAATTTCTATTACTCAAAGAAAAAGCTATCCAAACACTTCGACATTATGGTTATAGCTTTACTTGTTTCTTTTTAACGAGAAACAAACTTTTCTTTAAAATGAAAACATGCATTTATGCACTAACTACTAAGTCATTCTTTTCTCTATCTTCTTCTTGGGCAAGCAGTAGCATTCTTGAATAAATTCCAAAAGCCAACTATTCAAACGTCTTCTTACTTTCTTTCCTTAAATAACTCCAAATCTTTTCCAATACATTACCTCAAAATTACAATTAGCAAAGCTTAACCAACGCTAAGAATGCTGAGAAGGGGTACAAAAGGGTACATAGATTAAAAACATTTTCAAAATCTCACCTTAAATCTTGAAGCGACAGAAGAAAATTTATAAGATGATCTTGAAGATTCCTCTGGTAAGGAAGAGAAAAGGCCAGCAACAAAACTGCATCTAGAAGAAGCCAACAGATTGCAATGCTCTACGACAACATAATCACGATTTTTATCTAAAAAGGTATCTGTATGATAAGTGACCTACAGGAAGGTTTAAAAAACACAGCAAATTTACCTAAATGAACTTTTGAAGTAAATAATATTCATTTCCAATAATAAGGTCAGACATTTATATAGAAATACTAACACACCTTTCCAGCATAATGGGAAAGGGTAAAATCTGTTTCTGAAAACTTTGTTTTTTCCAACCGTGGATGTGTACGGAAATTCTGAAATAATTTGGTTGAGAATGTTTCATGGGTTGATCTTGGGAACATACTGCAAGAAAAAGAAAATGAGGATAAGGAAAAAGGGCAGAAGAATGATTTATAGTTAACACGCACCAATGGATATTGAATAACTCAAACTGTACCAAGCCTCATCCAGCAAACCAATGATTCCAATAGGTTTCTGCAAGTCATAGAGATAAATTAATAGTCAGGAGAAAGAAAATATGTGTGAGAAAGAGAAAACGGGTGAAAGGAAATATGTTTTTGTGCATGCGTGAACATGTAAGTGTGAGAAAGAGATTCTCTCAACTTTTTTTTAATAAGAAACCAGGAACAAATATATTCAAAATAAAGGCGCAAAAAACAGCCAAAGGGCTGGGGTAAAAGGGAACCCCATGAGCCTCCCGAGAGATTCTCTAAACTAAATACATCAATTAAAATCAACATGAAAAAGCACAAAAGTCAACTACTATAAGTTCAATAAGCAGTCCAGATCATGAAAATTGAGAATTATATAAATACAAGTTAACTATCATTCTTAATTTCACTCCTTGCAACCCTAATTATGCACAGAATCTCCATCTCAATCAAAGAATAAAGGTTGAACAGGTCTAAAATCATACTAAATGTGTTTGAACTTCAGTAACCTAGGAATCAACCCATAAATAGGAAAATGAGATTCAAAATAAAACAGAGGAATAAGAAAAAACCTTCTCAATCAAATCCAACACATCCTGGTTGTCAATGAATTCAATGTAGCTCCAATTTATTTCCTCTTTGCTATACTCCTCCTGCTCCATCTTAAATACATGCTGAAAGAAGTATTTCTTTAAATGAGAAACCAAACTTTCATTGAGAAAAGAATGAAAGAGAACAAAATACCAAGCCAAGGGGCTAAAAAAAACTTCAATCCAAAATAATGAGAACTAACAAATAATTACAAAAATCCTTAGAGATGGATGCCCACGTGGAGTCATAAACCTCGCCAAAGACCATATCTCCTCCCACCATCCCTAGAAGTTCTATTATTCCTATCTCGTCAAAAGCCCCACGTGGCTGCAAAGAAACCAGCTTGCCACAAACTCTGGCCCTTATCTTTAAATGGAGGAAGCACAAGGACCTCCTCCACCATAGACCTATGATCTCTACTCCCAGCCAAGCAAACACCAAACACCTGGAAGAAGCAACACCAAACAGAGCAAGCAAACTGATAACCCCAAATGAGATGATCCAGATCCTCAATCGCGTTCCTACAAAGACAACACCACCCCGGCCCCACCACCGGAAAAAAAAAATTCTCGACTATATTCACCCTCCGAAGTAAAACCTACCAACCAACACATTTGACCTTCTTTGAAATTTTGACCTTCCACACCACAGGAGAACAAATGGCAACTAGAGGAAAGGATCACACAAAAGACTGAAATAAGTGCGGTAGGAAAACCCCTTGGAATTAGGGACCCAAACCTCCCCCAAATCCAAAAAGATATCTCCTAACAAAGAAAGAAGGTCCATCACATAAAAGTGGGGAAGATTTTTTCTAAGAAACAAACTATGAGGAAGCCCACACTAACATTTGGCAGTCACCAGCTCCACCAAGTATAAAGGCCTGTTGAAGACACTTGGCTTGGCGCCACACCCTTTTAAAAGGAAATCTAGAACAAAGGGGTGTGATGCCCAACCAAGTGTCTTCCCAGAAAGAAGTTCCAAGACCATTCTCCACAACAAATTTCACAAACTAAGAAAAGAAAGGAATTCCAGAGGAAATGGATCTTCAGGGGTTTCTGAAAGCGCTTTTGACCCCAACCCAAGGCCCACTCAAAGGGATGGGGACCCCGTATTTGCTAACAATAACCCTATGCCATAGAGAATCAACCTCCAAAGAGAGTGCCAAAGCCATTTAGCAATGAGAGCCTCGTTACAAAGCCTCAAATTACCAATTCACAAACCTCTTGTCTATCGGTTTCAACACGACTTCCCAGTTCACTAGATGAGACCCTTCGCCTCCTCTACCCTCCCACAAGAAATCTCTAAAAATTCTCTCCAAATTTTTGCTAATCGAGATAGGAAGCTTAAATCCAGAGAGGAAGTATTGTAAGACAAGATACCACTCTAGGACTAATTGGATGAGGGTTAACCTACCTGCTTGGAGAAATAAGCTCTCTTCCACGAGGAGAAATGCTTTTGAAATTTTTTCAAGATGGGGTTCCAAAATGCCAAACACCTAGGATTATGCTCAAGAGAAATCCCAATAAGAGGAGGAAGCAAACCTGCCTCACAATCCACTAAAGAAGCCCAACCACTTACCTTCCCCCTATCACAATTAATGCCAATGACAAAGTAGTTCCCTCCATTGATCTTCAACCATGAGATAGACTCAAAAACAAAGAATCTAATTGAGATGGATGAAGATAGCATCATCCATAAAATTGCCATCGCAAGATGTTAAAAATTATCCTTCCCAATCCTAAAACCCCCAACCCAATCACACCCTTATCCACCCCCTTGAACCCATCCAGCTGAGAATGTCCCCCGCCACTCAAAAAAGAAGAAATGAGAAAGGCAGTCCCTCTCAAAGCCCTCTAGTTGCCCAAATCTTGCTTCTAGGCCTATCATTAATAAGTATGGAATATTTAGCAAACCTGATGCAATTCCAGATCCATGCCTTCCACCCCCAAAAACTAACATCTTCTCGTGGGTTTTTTAATCCCTACAACAAATGACAACCATGTTTCCACATAACAGTTCAATCTTTTAAGTCCTCTCGAGACAACCTACTCTACCCTTCATACTCAACCAGGGGTCAGACGGTTTCTTCTTAGCCACTAACACACACATCTCAGCATCAAAGGCAAAGTCAATTTCCTCACCTAAATACAAACTTCCATCCCTCACCCCTAACTCTCAATTTTTATTTCTCAATTTTTAAGCAAAGTAGCAAATGAGGTAGTGGACGGTACGAAAGGCTTAACTACAGCAACAGGGCGACTAGGCATAGATGAAGAGGGAGCATATGTTAACAAGCCATCTAGCTTCTCCATAACAACCTCCAGCCCCCTTTCTTTTCCTTGGGATAATCAATGAAGACTTTCTACCCTTAAAAGGCTCCATAGAAATAACATAGCAACCCCTCTACTTACAGATTGGTTGAACCCATGAAAGACACCACCTCCTGAAGAACAATTATACCCTCGGTCTAGAGATGAGAACTGCAAGACAATCTCTCACCCACACTATCATCCCCAACACAAACCTTAACTTTGATGATTCCCACTTGGTCCTTACAGCACTCTTCAACCTCCACCATTATAAAATCTCTCTTGCTAAACACAAACTTCTTCCTCTCTATCCTCACCGAGAGAGAACTAGCCCCCCCGACACTCATGACCCTCTTCTACATGCTGAAACAAGTGGAAAATATCAAATACTATCTATGATCTGCAAGATGTAATAAAAAGAACAAAGCTTCACACCTCATTAAAATGTTGCTGGAGCTTTTCATTTGCAAAATTGATGCAGAACTGTTCAAAACTGTGTGAAAGAAATGTGTTAATGGA
The DNA here is from genome assembly GCF_001995035.1 of Momordica charantia. The sequence continues at coordinate 3,853,423 of NW_019104491.1, forward strand.
ACGATGGATAACAACAATGGTATACCAAGACACAACTCAAAAAGATCAACTGTGACTAGAAAAACAATTAATTTTGAGCAGTCAAGTTGGATAGATACTTGACTCCAACTGTGTAAAGACAAGAAAAATAATCCTATAAGCTAAAAGGATGCATCGAAATAGAAAATTAAAATAAAAAGAAGCATTATGAGAGATTTTAATAGCTAATAAATAGGTACAGTTTCAATTACAAGGGCAGGAACCATGCAAGACATAAGAATTTTTTCAAGTGTCAAGATCTCGTTCCAGAAAAAACTCAAAACACCATACAGCAACATCCTATTAGTTATTGAAGATAAGTAGCAACTTCAAAATACGAAGTGGAGGCTCAATTTTTATAAACTAGTCCATAATCGCACGTGAAATGCTAGTTGTATTTTGCTATGTTAAAAAATGAAGTTTGTTAATGAGTTCAAATAAATGTCACCATTAAAATATCTAAACGATCAATATGTATTAAATATATTATAATTAATTAATATTTAATTGTTTAAGAGTATTAAAATGATAAATCTAATGTAGTTTTTATCACTAAATTAGTATTGTAAACAAAATTTAAAAAAATCATTGATGATTACCCTTTTTTATTTAGAACATTAAAATTATTGATGTTTTTATTTGAAAACCAAAGATTTGTCCAACTTTAAATTTCAAATTCAATGCACTATGAAATCATTTATTTTAAAATAAATTATATGAGACTGATAGTGCAACAACAAATGTTCAAAAATAAGTGCCAGAGGTAAGGTGATTACCTATTGTCCTTAAAGCATTCAAAACCATAAATGTCCAATAACCCAATTTGAAATTGAGAATTCGAATCTTGCCCAACAGACCGATTAATCTTATCAACAAGCCTGAAAAAAAAAAGCACTAATACATGAAAAGGTGTGGCCCAAATTAGTGTAGTAAGTCAATACAAATTGAAGTTGCAGTACTTCACACCAATCAAACAGACGAGCATAAACAGTCTTTGCCAATGCATCCCGGCTAGCAATGGCACCATCACAGTCTAGAGCTTTAACAATAATTCCTTCACGAGTTTGAATCGAACGAGTACAAAGGGCTGTGACCAAGAGGTTGGAATCACACCTAATTGTGAGAACGCATATTTAGAAATTGGCAGAAAAGATACATCAAGGAAAGAGATCAGCCATGCATGTCATCGTAAAATTCCTAAAAGGTGCAGTAGATTGTAGTCACACAGTTCACCAATGCAAGCCCTAAACAAAATGCAATAGATGTCCACGATTTTGACAAAACAAACTAAAAAGTCATTGGAGGAGCACTCATAACACAGTCAACGCAATTAATCACAACCATCAAAGCTTGATCATCAATAAAATAAAGTGGAATTGCAAAGATTGGATGGCCCGGAAAGCTGGGCATGGTTTGAGGCAAGTTATAGGGTATATTAGATACAGGCTGAAATGGCCAAAGCTGAGATAACATCATTAGGGAAGAAGCAAAGTGGATGGTGCCAAGAATTGAGGAACGGAAAGGTACACCTTTCCTTGAAAGGCTCGTGGAGTAACATATTTCAAAAGCAGGGCCAAAAAATATTCCAATTTCGGGCCTCAAATTCCTACATGATGCACCTAATATAGGTACTGGGACTGACATGATTTTTGGCAATTCATTATGGGAGAGGACTAATGTAGATTTATGGACGTAAATGTGGGAAGAACAAATGTTTGAACGATGGTAGCAAAGAAAAAGGAACTACTTGGGATTGGAGGAATGTCGAATGCATTGCATACATGCTAGAAATTCGAGTTTTTTTTCAGCTAATTAGACAAGTTCTTCCCATTATCTTCCCTAACCTAGCCAAATGAAGTGCGACTTGTTAAGAATATGTATAAAAAAATTAAATATATCCTAATATAAGCTTTTGTATTTCATGTTAATTTAATATAGTATAAGAATATAAGGTTTATTAAATACACTCTTATCTATCAACATAAGCTCTTGAGTTTAGTGGTAATTTAACCTAACCCAACAATTCTGAGGTTGTACCATAAGTGTTGATATAATAAACAGTTGCTTTTCACCCTCTTTGAGTCTAGATGCAAGTCTTAATCTAAGACCAAGATCAAGATAAGAGTACAGATACCGCTTTGAGTTAGTACAAATATGGCTTTGAGTTAGTACAGATATGGCTTTGAGTTACCTCTAGTCTTTCACACTCAATTCTCAAGCGAAAGTTATGTGATGTCAAGTTGGGATTGAAACCGAGTAGACTCAACGCAAATGTTGGTGCATCCATTGCAAAACACCCAAACAAAATATTGGCTAAATGGATTTCACACACAAAACACACACAAATACAAGAAGGAACCAGGTTAAATGTAATTAAAAAAACAAGGGGAAGTTATCAAAAGAAGAGTTAAAACCATGAATACATTTTTTTGTGTAAGACTTAAAAACAAAATTTTAAAAAATAGGCAACAATAACTACAAACTTAATTTAAAATATTGTAATCTGATAAAGTCTAATCAGTATTTTTCCAAGCTTCCCACAATCACCTACATGAGAAGATTAGAAGCCATCCCTATATGAAAGGTAGACTTTTCATCCTTCAAGACTGAAGAGTCGTATTCTTTTCCAGGAGAAAACTCAATGTTCCCCAGATGCAAAATTGCAGCCAAGGTACGAAAGATAGCTTCCTGATAAGATGATAGAACCAGAACACATTAAGAAATTGTGCCATGTATAATTTACCATGAAAAGACAAGAAAAACCTATATTGATCTGTTTCTCTCAAACCTGATCCTCGTGACTGATACCAACTATATTCATTGCCCTCCTTGTCCTAATATACTCCTCAGCATTGCTCACGCCATCTAATTCATAGGTCTTGCTTTGATTTAAGTACCGAAAATGACTTGGGTGGTCTAACTTGTACTTCTCTGCATCCTAAACATGAATACAAAAAAAAAAAAAGAAACAGAAGAAGAAGAAGAAGAAGAAAAGATATTGACTTCCCTCAAGAATACGCTAAACATCAAAAGCATGATATATCATCAATACAATATTTTCATTAAGAAATCAAGCAATCAACACACTGTAAAAGCACGGACATTAGGGAAGAGAACATTTAAAACAAACAAACAATGACAACAACAGAATTAAAATGAGACATAAGGAATATAGGAAAGTTGTTACCCTTCCAGATGCACATAGCTGATAAAAACAGTGATAGTTCCTCTCGGGGTTCGTGATTTGTACTACACGAGAACGTTCCAGAAGATAAGTTCTGATTGCAGCACCTGATATTCTACCATTTGCATCAAACTGGATCTCAACAAACTTCCCAAAACGACTGTGATCAAAAAAGAACAAAACAAGCCAATGAGTAGTAACATCTTGAGTCAACTTAAACTAATGTATCGACATAAACCATCACAGAAGTATATGCAAACTACCATACCTCAGGTTATTAGCATTATTCATGCATTGGTGCTATTCTGTTTCCTAAGACTGGGAGAATGTTCATTTTACCTACCAAATACTTTCTCTAAATAACTTGGGGTGAGCAAGTATCCCCTTGTCTCAAGATTATATATTTCCATTCAATGTTATACCTTGAAACAGGGTTTCCCCTTATAAAAGGCAATCAACAGAAACAAGCACCAGGACAATGATAAGGTCATTATATCGTCAATGAATAGGAAAAGTCGATAGGTATAACAACCTAAGATAGCAAAGCAACAAAAGTATGAGATTTGATATGATAAAACTAAATACACAGTAGCAATAAAGTACTTGGTGATCTTGCATTGAGCAATATAACATTTCTATTCATGTGCTCATAAAATAAAGGAGAATGAAACATTGTATCTCTTTGAGAACAAAAAGCATAGGATGAAGAATGATAGAGAAAATGTAACAAAATCTCATGAAATAGGTGGTTGGTGGTTACAGACTAGCATGATGTAAAGGGGTAAAAAGATTCATAAACCAGCAGAGCCAGTCTTCAAAATGGTCTAATGTAAATGATACTCAGAGCAATGACAATTTTAAAAATTAATAATAAAATAAGGTGCATAATAATAATAAGTTCGAGAAAAAAATTTTACCCACCTTGAATTATCATTTCTTACCGTCCTTGCGTTACCAAATGCTTCCAGTAAAGGATTTGACTGCAACATGCAAAAAGTGAAAGCATTGATACCATAACTTGCAGAGTGTTGTTACTACTGTATGATGAAAAATGCAAATTTAATGCCATGCAACTACATCAAAAACCTACATTCTTGCCGTAAATGAACAGTTTATCATTTTTTAAATGAAAAATAAACTGCTGCAAGATCAGTCCTAATACATACATCCAGAACATATTTCACGTGTCTTATTTGCAACAAAAATCACTGTTTTTAAGCTAATTAAAACTTCCTCCAGGAAAATTATGGTGACCACAAACAAATCTAAATCAAAATGGTACAGTATAGAATTAGATTAACATATAGTGACTCTCACTTCAAGAACTTGTTGCTCAACGGTTCTGTCATTGCCTGAAGCTCGACCTCCGACAAACGTAAGATATTGCATAATCAATTTTGTTGTCTCAGTTTTCCCTGCCCCACTCTCTCCACTGACCAATATAGACTGGCTTCTACCCTCACTAATCATTGCTCTGTGAGAGAAAAGAAAATATATTAACCCCCCCAAAAAACATAGCAATAGCATATATAACTGGGTCACAATTTAAATTTCTTTTCCTAAAATTTGGCCTACCTATATGATGCATCAGCAACCGCAAATACATGAGGGCTCAATTCCCCAAAAGGTGCTCCCTTATATTGCTCCATCATGTGTACATTGTATAGATGGGGAAGCTTTGTGAACGGATTAACAGCAATCAAAATGCTACCGGTATATGTCTGACAGGAAAAAAAATGGCAAAAAATAAAAAGTATTAATCTAGACAACCAAAATGGCAGATAGAGTAATTTGTCCAGAGTAAAAATTCTGCCCTGATTCTCGCTTGACAAGACATTATCATATTTATATTGTTATAACCTCGACAATGAGCAAATATTTGAAAAATTAACTGTCTTTCACTTCTAGGTTTACCAACTCTTTTAGCATAATCTTCGCTTAAAATGCCAAGATCCAACTAAGCATGGCATGTAAGAGTATGGGTCCCACTTAACAATCAAGTAAAGTTCTGACCACACTAAAAACCTAAAGAAGATTCAAGAAGGAAGTCCTGTATTACGAATAAAGGTTGAAATCCAATCACATTGTGATATAAGGAGGCACAGAGCTATATAAATGAATTTTCAAGAGTAAATAAGCTAGGATTTCGACGTGTACTAAAGGTACAAGTGCTTCAATGACAGCTTAGCAAATAAGCTATCTATGCCAACAAAGTAAAAGTTTCCCAGCATAGTATAATAGTGCTCACGTAGTCAGCTGCTTGTTGAACTCGAGCACTCACAACATTCCATTAATTGATAACAGGGATGCTAAACTTTGTGGTGTTAATTCATTGAATTATAACAGAAGCCGCACCATATGTCAGACATAAGACTACACAGATGAAATACTCAAATAACCTCCATATCCAATCCATTATATGACTATTGCCCTTGTGGTAAAAAAATAACTAATAAGTTCATTAACCAAGATAAATTATAATTAAGTATACATTTAGCCATAATTAACTATCTTAAAGACAAAACTCGCACAAACAACTAATCTGTCCATCTTCAGAGTATTGTGTAACTATATCTTACATATATGTCATTGAGAGAATATCTTCTTTGAAGATTGTAAAGCACCCCAGGCTCATTCAAATAGGTCAACTTCGTCATGTCGTCCACCCCTCCATGGTCGTCCTCGTCCGCGTCCCTCGGCAATAGCTTCTCGGGAAGAGCCAAGACCTACAGTTGACCAGCAGAAAATACAGTTGAGAGCATCATTTCGTAAGGCGTCAAAATTCTGAAAAGTCGCCGAGGAGAAGGAGAGGGAAAATCACCTTCTTTGCATTAACAGTTGCAACTCGCACTTGCTTACCAACGAAGTCGAGGACTTCAGCTGCTACCCAAGCAAAATCTCTGTCTTCCACCCAGACTTTAGAGCCCTTGCGTAGGCTCATATTCGGTTGCTGGAGACAAAGCTTGAACAAAAAGAATGTGAAATCAAAAGCTCTATAACGAAGAGAATTTGAAATCGAAACCCTAATAATGGAGAATGGACAAGATAGAGACAGAGCCAGAGAAAAAATGGTGTTGCAGAGGCATTGTTTTTGGAAAAACCTTTGGGTTCCCGCTCTAACAGGTGTAAACTTGAGTCTCAAAAAAAAAAAAACCCAGAAAAATTAAACGGAGAAACTGGGCAAGATATTTATAGCGTAGTCGACACGTCACCGGCTACTGCTCCCAGTACATGGACTCGATTCTTTTCTTTTCTTCTCTCTTTTTTTCTTCTCTTTTTTCTTTTTAACCGGCGGTTTGTTCAACAACGGCTCCCTTTATCCTCATTTATTTTCCGTTTGCTAAATCTTTTTTTTTTTTTACTCCCACGCGCTCCACTGGGAGCGTCTTACCCGCCAACTGATATTTATATAAAGTAGGTTTTGAAATTTTGAAATTTTAAAATGATTATGTTCGTACTTTTGTCTCATTCTCCTCCAAACAATTATCTTTTTGTTACCCGATTACTTAAAATTTTCATTTTTTATGTTGGTTCTACTGCTTAGCGTGATCATTTTCATTCTAATTTAGGACCATTAGTTAGATTTCTTGAGTTTTTTTTTTTTTATAGACAAAAAGGGCATAAAGTGTTATGGAGAGTTATTTTCATAAATAAGTATCATATTATGTATTATTTATGACATACATGTGTTTTTTTTTATGATTATCTACTCTAGTTACATTGTTGACTTTTTTTATTAGTGTTATTTGTGCTTTTTATATACTTTTTGTTTTATTAGTATCATTATCTCGAACGATGAGATTTTTAATTTGGTTGTAACTTAGTTATGACTATTATGAAACAATTTTCATACGAGGAATGTTAGTTATTTCATAATTGTATTTATATTTATGTTTGTTTCGAACGGATCATGAAGGGGATTTATGCCACTAATTCATTGCAGAATAAATGATTTGTTGAGTCGAGATTGTCATCTCAAACATACCAATATTAACATTGATAGTACGTAAATGTATCTCGTTGTCCAAGTAATTGTTTGAAATTTCTAGAGCTACTCGTTGAGACAAACAAACATTTACGATTTGTTATAGCTTTGACAACCACATGAACTATGTTGAACATGAGTGTATGTTGTAAATTCTATAGGTTTTTTCTTTCTCTATTTATTTATTTTTTTCAATGGACCAATTAATTAGAAAACCAACAAATAAAAAAGTTATATAATGTGGGAATAAATAACTTCTCCATGTTCTTTTCAATCGCCTATCTTAATAATGAGGTGCATTAAATAACTTTATTTGGACATCTAGTGCTTTTTTATTAATATTAATTGGCTCATTACGTGGTTTGTTTGTAGCCTACTGGATACATCACCATTATTTTAAGTCTTATATCTCAATTTGAGAGGTTGCGAGTTCGAACCTCACCCTCTATGTTGTCTTAAAAAAATCACTATTATTTTGATGTAAAAATAATGAGATTGAATAACTTTGTTTGTTTGTTGAAAAATAGCACAAAAAATTGTGTGTTTTTATATATAGCATTAGTTTTAATTGTTACAAAAATACCATATGACATAGATGACAAAATTATAGAATCACGCTAGACCAACTAAAAACCAATTTGGTGACATTTAGTATAATATATCGAATTTGAGTCCACGTTTTTTTTTCGAATATATATATATATATATATATATATCTTAACTAGTTGAGCTATAGTCGTGGTACATTAAGAGAAACAATGTAGTCATTTTTTATAAACAATTTATTTTAAGACGATACACTAACTTTTAAAACTTCGTAACGTTAAAATAATTATAGTTTCATATCACACCATATCCCATGCATTGATTTGTTTACAAGAGGAAAATTCATTAGTTACCCATCAATCTAGTTAATCGTATAAATTTTCACCATAAATGTTAAACTCCATCAATCTATACCTTAACATGAGATAAATGTTCGAAATCTATCATCTATTCAAATTTATAAATATGTTTATGAATACGTGGACTACCTACACTTTGACATAAAAACCCCAGTAGAAGTTTGTTCCCTCCTCCTCCATTTTTTTATTTTAACGTGGCCAACTGCAACTCGATTGAAAGAAAAGACTGTGAAGTGATCCAAGAAAAAGATCGAGAATCAAATTATTGTAGTGATAGCGCTATATTTGTTCGTGTATCATATTTAATATTTATTAAAAGATACGTAATTTTGTGATAACCTCATCCTTCGAGGTTGTTGCATAAGATATATAAATTCTAAATAATTTTGTACATGGTTCATCTACAATTAGGATACCATAATTTGAACCATGATAAAATAAAGACATGAAATAAAAGCCATGTGTCGGTAGTTATGTCTTACTTGGTCCCTTGACGCGATGGAGGCTCCATAGCATGCCATGAACATCAAGCTATGGTAACTGTAGGAAACAATAACTAATAAAATCAAACACGCAGCTGTATCCCCACCAAAAGGGGTGTGGTTCTTATTTGATAAGTGTAAAAATACCAACTTTAGCTGAGGATGAGACTATAATTCTCATCAAATTTTAAGGTGCAGTTTAACGAAGCTAAAACTCGGTTAAAATGATACACCCATTTTGACAAGTGGCATGCCATATATTGGGCCGGAAATAATGGGCTTATGGATTGGGCTCATAATTGTTATCTGGGCCAGTCGATTGGATCAGAATTGCATATAGCTAAGAAACCACGGCCCACTCGAGGAAGGGAGAGAGCTCCGGTGTTTGCTTCAGGATCATCACTCTTCAATCCTTTATCCTCTTCTTCCTCGGCTGGTTCTCTCACAGACGAGCGAAGCAAGATGGCTCCAGACGAGTCGTCAGTTCTAAACCCTAGACGGAGGTCTACGGGATTCAACTTCGTTCCAAATTGCGTGTCGTCATTCTCTCCGGCATTTTCTCAAACAGCTTTTGGAGTATCCAGGAGGAGGCACGCCGATTTCGGCCCTCCATGTAATTTTCTTCGCGACCTCCACGAATCTTTCGCGTCAACTGCTGAAAAGTGCATCGTATTTGTTCATTCACTGGCTTCCGAGAATCCATTTCTGAAGAAACTGCTCTCGCTTTCTTCCGAGTTCCAGAGTTTCCGCCACCAGGTAACTGCTAACTACATGTTACCACCTGTATTCTAACGGTTTCGTGAAATTTGCTTCGTGTATGTATGCTACTTTCCGATGTAATTGCTCTGTCTTTTGTACTTATATCCGTTGTACAGTTCGATTTTCAGCTAGAATATGACCTACTTCTTACGGTTAATTTTTCCCGGGGTTTTCGATTTTCTAATTTCCGCAGTACTTCTGTTGAATTTTATTTCAGATCCACTGTATGAACTCCAGGAATTTCAGAGCTCTTTCCAGCCACAATTTTGCTGCAGTTTTGCCTGGAGATTCGTTGGCAGGAATTGTAGTTTCTAATGGTATCCAGAATTTCTTAAGTATCTACAACACACTGTTGGTCGTCAGGCTAGTTTTGACTTGGTTTCCGAACACACCTCCTGCCATTGTTAGTCCCCTAAGGTACCTTTTATTTGTTTTTGACATTACTATTATTATTGTAATTATATATATATATATATATATATATATATATATATATATATATATATATATATATTCGTCTTCACAATATTCGAGTGACCGTGAGCCTGGAATGACATTTTTTGAACTGAACATAGCGAACCATCGGCCATATATGCTTACAGCCTGAAATTAGATGGAAAGAATTACAGTGGGCGTCTGGCTTGTGTGATTTATAAGTTGAACTATATATTATTTAAATTTTGAATTCACCAATCCATGTTAGTTCATGCTTATAAAACTCACATTTAAATTCACAAATCACAGGCTATTGTTCCTGTCATGTGTTATATTTTGCTTCATAAACAATATTTCAAAACTACTCTGTCAAATAAAATTTATGGATGAAAAATGTGTTCCTATATTTTAGAAAACAGTAATTAGCTTTGAAGTTGATCAAACAACCTCAAAGTCATAGCTATTAGTTATTGTCAAATATCTCTGTGTGCATTGGTAGGGGTGAAGGGAAGAAAGAAGGAGAGGGGCAACCTCCCAGTCCCACTTAGTTCATCTTAGATTACAAAAAGTATATATGAATGTCTAGATTTTAGTGTTTTCTCTCCATTATCCGTATTAAGGTAAAATCTTACCCTTCTACGAAAATTTCTAGCTTCGACCCTCTGCATCATATTGGGTGTTTGCTCCTCAATGGTTGCTTTGCTAATTGTCATGGTTTTTTTCACTTTCAGCACGCTATGCGACCCATATTTGAACATATTTCGTGGGATTATCCCACCACTTGGAGGGACACTCGATTTATCTCCAATATTGGCATTCCTGGTCCTAAACGCCTTTACCAGCACCGCCGCCGCTCTTCCTGCTGAACTTCCAGTGCCAAATACGTCTCTTGCAAATCCTACTCCTTTGAAAGGTTCTGCCGATCTTACCACATCACAAAATAAATGGATGAGAAGACTTCAGGGAATTGGAACAAGAAATGCTGATGGTTCTCGATAAGGTAGCCTTATTCAGGTTTTGCATTGATTAATTGAGCTTAATTCATTTTAAACTGTGACACTCTTTCGTTGTTCTTGCCTATTGTAAAGTGTGGTTGATGGGAGAATGGGATAACGCCCTTGTGGCTTGTGCCAATTTTATTGATTGTGTACTTTAAACTGTCAAGTAGTGTTCAATCAATTTGGTGGGCTACCAACTTTCTTCCATCTCTACCACGTGCTTATGTGATGTGCAATTAAGAAATATAAAAAAGTTGTGTATAGATTTTACATGTAGTAGAATTTCTAGAGCTGTGTTTCTGAAATTATAAAGGATTTTTATGTAAATTTTGTCTTCTTTTCCTTTGAAATAATCGACTGTTTTTAACAGAAGCTCTCTCCTTAGCAAAATATTAGTTTTTTTTTTTTCTTTCAACGACCAAAATATGAATTAATGTGCCATTTATAATAAATCTTACTTCTAATATTTTCCTTAAAAAAATACAAAAAAATTCTTACTTCTAAATTCTAATATTCTCATTCATATGTTGGCATATCCGATAGCCTTTTTAAACTGAGGAGGATTCCCGAATTGTGGATCCTTCCTAGTTGTACTGAACAAAAAGTAGAGAATACAATTTCCAAGTTTCAACCACCTCAATAAATAAAAAACTTTTTATACCAAATTTGTGTTTTATTATAAACATTTTCACTGTTACTAAATTTGTCTTCAAATAAAAATATCTCCCTCATCTCTCGATACTTTGGAATTTTTTTAAATAATGCTTATTTTTAAATTTATTTGTGAAATAATGTTCGTTTGAAACATATTAAATATATAATGCATTGGTTGAAACTCATTTAAAAAATAATGCTTTTGAAATTATTCCAAGAGAAGACTATGAAAGTGGGGATATAGTATTTTTTTTAATAATGTTTTTATTTAAACTTATTTTTAAAATAATGCTGCATTAAATAAAATTACATACTTCTTTTGAAACTAATTCTAAAAACAATGCTTTTGAATTTAGTCCCTCACTTGGTTGTCAGACGACCATGACACTAAATCAAGACATGGTCGTCTCGACGACCATGTACTGGAACGCATCTTGAGGTTGTTTCTTCGTGGGACAAGTTTGATTCTTAAGGAAATAATAAATAATATATACATTATATAATAAAAAGTATATTTTTGTTTGTTGGACCAATTAGTGGTGCAGTGGACAAAAGTACAATTTTCTTCCTTCACTTCACATGAACTCGAAATGACACAGGTTATTTTCTTTTACTATTAATTAATCAACTTTTTAGTTATTATTATTATTTTATTTTTAATAAATGTGAAAGAAGAAAATTGCTCTTTCGACTATCAAATAGTGAACAAAACTCTACTTTTTAGTATATAATGTATAATAATATTTATTATTTCCTTAAGAATCCAGGTCATTCCGTGAAGAAACGACCTCGAGATACGCTTTCAATACATGGTCGAGAGACGACCAAGTGAGAGACTAAATTCAAAAGCATTATTTTTGGAATTAGTTTCAATTAATGTAGCATTATTTTAAAATTAAATTTAAATAAAAATATTATTTAAAAAAAATCGGGAGATATGCTGAGCTATGCATTTGCATATTATTTTAATAACCTACTTTAATTTAATTTTGAAATTAAAATATTTTTTATATCGTTACTACTACTATTATTATTTTTTGGAAAATCAGAAACATGTACGTATTACTATTATTGTTATTATTTATCACATTTGGAGTGTCATACCCGCGCAATTTTTATGATCATCCGAATTGAGCCCTAACTGCAAGCGTGGCGGTTGAGTTCTGATATTAAGAAAATCTCTGCTCCTTTGAGGACCGAATTCTCCAACTCTAATGATCTGAGTTTCTCTCTCTTCGTCTATGGCGATCCAATTTAAGTTCAGGAGCTCGGTGAACTTCGACTCGGTGGATATCGAAGGTCGACCTTCCATATCAGTTGGTGATCTTAAATCCAAAATTATTCGCATGAAGAACCTCGATTCCTGCAAAAACTTCGATCTCGTATTCTCCGATGCCCAAACCGGTCAAGGTATTCCATCCTCTCCCTGCCTCTAGTGGTGGCGTGTTTTGGATTTAAGTTGAAGAGTCCTTCGATTCTACCATTTCGTTTTTATTCAGTTCATAGCACTGTGTGGCCCTTAAGAGTTTTTTCTTTGTCGAACGACTTCTTTACATGGTTAATGCATCTGGGAATTAGGCAGCTAAGACGTTTTTGCTTTGAGATTCTATTTGTTTTAGCTTTCGGGGTCCCATACATCCCTGGTTCTCATAGTACAGTACATTTCTACATGGGTAACTCCATCATATCGGAAGGTGTTTAGTTCAAGATTCCTCCTGATACTCCTTATTTTCCAGATTTAGTTGACGAGAAATTTGAAATTCCAAGTGGTTCATGCGTGATAATCAAGAGAGTTCCCGCGGGATCAGTTCCTTCAAATGCACACGTGTAAGATATCATTTCTTCTGAATTGAGTTGTTATGACAATAATTGTAGTTTCGGGATTTGAAAACCCCAATACGTTATCCGCATGCCTCCGCATCCATATTTATATCGTCGTTATTGCAAAATCCGTTGTGTTTTTGAGTGATGTCTTTTACTTTTACTGAAATTTTTTCTGCTACAACAGTTCTCACGCCGTGTTACTGCTATATATAACCTTACGCAGCTCAATATGAATCCATAAAATTCCAATTAATTTTAATTATTCAATCCTAACTGAAAATTACCGGTGATTTTCCATATAATGATACTGTAATGCAGTGTGCATCGCGACTTGTTTGGGAATTTTCAAGTCAAAGACACTGACATGGTTAATTCATCTCGTCCATTGGTATGTTGATTAGTATCTTTCTTTGTCAGTTGCTATGATCTTACTTTTTTGGTCTATAGATAGTGGAACTGAGTGTTATTTTGTCATGATTGGTGGAAATATAGTTAACCCAAATGACAGCCGATTCCATGTAATCTTGTGACATTCACGCTTGATGTTACTATGCTTGCCTTATTCTCAGAAATTTAGAATCATTCCTAGATGAAGGGAAATGATTTTTTACAATGTATAATTATATGGTTCTGCTTCTCAACATGGTTTCAATTGATGTCTTATTTGGTTAATTTTTAAGAGGACTATTTGAAGTTGTATGATTTGTTCTATCTGTTACATTGAGAACTTCAAACTATATCTGGACAGATCTCAACAAGGTTGAATAAGAGTTCAACTTGTATGCTCTTCATATTGATAGCCATCGTGTATTTTTTGAAGTCCTACATGGGGTCTCATCCATTAACTGACCCTGTTGGTATTGTCATGATCAAGGATACAAGTTTTTAACAATGCTTCGGTTGGTTCATAGGATAGCACATGCATTTTTAAGTGTTGGAATCACTTTCATCATTTCTTGAAATGATTAACTTGTATTGTCTTATGTTTTGATTTCCTTGTCTTAGTAATCTTTCTGGACAACATGCAGATTGCTGAGACGGACAATTTTGATGATTTTGGTGTAGACTTATATCCTATTCGCAAAGCAAATTCATCCATTTCTTACAATAGTACAAATAATGATGCTGCTAGGTTGTACTTTTCTATTATTTTTTCCCTTTTATTATCAAATATATCATTTGCAGTCTTGATTACTCAACGGGAAATCTTTTATTGTGTTTTCAGATGTTATAAGGAGACCGAGAGAGGTTATATTGAACCTGAAGGAAGTGCCATCAGTGAGGCCATTCAAGGAGGTAGGTACTTTAATTTTATTTTTGATGTTTTTGGTTTCTTATCCCTTTCTTATCTAAATGTCACTATGTTTAGGTTCAGGTCACGGTACAACAGCTGGAGGAACTGAGCTGCAAACGAACATAAACCTAAATATTGGCGATGACATTGGTCTGGAAAAGTAGGATATGTAGTTACTGTCTTTCGCTCTAATAATGGTTTTGGTTATTTGCTTTGATAATCTTACTTGTATAACCTGTTGGAATTTGTAGACTGGTTGTTGATTTGGCTCCAGCGATTCATAATTGTGAAATACCTTCAGAACTGAAGTGTACTCTTTGCAACTCACTCTTTGTGGATGCTGTAATCACTGGTTTCTGTAAGCATAGTTTTTGTGAGAAATGTAAGTTTCAGGAACCCATTTTTTACTTTTCTCATAGCATCTGTATTTGGAAATATTTGTGATTTAGTTTTTGTCAGAAGTGTAAGTTTCTGGAACTCATTATTTAATGTTTACATTTCTTATAGTCTCTGTATTTGGAAATATTCTGTGAATGATATCTTTCAACATCTTGTTCTTAAAATCTTTGCTGCAATGTTTTCAAAAAATATGATGGAAAAAAAAAATGATTTTTCACACCTTTAAGAGTTGGCTGCAGTGGTAGAAGGCCTTAAAATGATTATACAGACCACCAATTGCTGTATGGTTAGACAATAGTTCTAATTTTAATCTCATAGGCTGTCTGAAGTACATGGATTTTAGGCACAAGAAATTTGTACACATCTGTGTCACGTGTTCTTGAATAGCTTGGTGTTATTAAAGTTGGAATAATTTTTTATAGTTCTGAATGCCTCTGCTTCTATAACCAGACTTGTTGACTATTTCATAATTTTTTCAATCAAGAGCATAAAGGTCACTGTCATTGACTTTTTGTCTACGTTTGACGGTTTGAGAAAAGCAAGGGATAAGGACAGGGGAGAGCAAGGGGGGAAACAAAAATTTGAAGAGTTTTGTTGATATGTCAAAAACTAGTCCTCACTAGAGAAAACTGCTAAATTTATAAGAAAAATATTACCAAATCTGACACCCACTTCCCGATGACCCACTACCTTACCTGATAATGAGAAGCCAGTAATACCACCAACTAATCTGTTACCTTAAACTTAAACCCTTGCAAAGTTCATCAATTACCACCACCAAACATCCTAGGCTTAGAGAGACAGTATAATAGAGGATCTAAGCTCGTGGATGAGAATATGATTGAATGAATATCTTGTGATTGGTTCAGGGATGGGTTTAAGAAAAAGTATTTTGTATGTTTCCATTACTTCCTCCATTAATTAACTGAGAAGTACGTTTCGTGACCTGTCAGATGTTAAGAGTGACAGGCTTCCTCTGTGGTTATTATTTGGCTTGCTATTAAATACTTTATTTAACTTTTGATTTCTGGTACAGGCATTCATCATGTTCTGCTGGAAAAGACAAAGTGCCCCAAGTGTTCATCTACCAAATATAAACTAGAAGATTTGTTGCCAAATTTATCTCTTAGGCAAAATGTTGCCCGTTTCCTTGAGTCTCAGATCCTGATGGGCGACTCAGATAATGCTTGTCATAACAATGCACCAGGTGGAAAAATTATATTTGAATGTACTTTAATAGGTTTTAGTGTATAATCATTTATCTATCCTCCTAAAACAGATGAAGAATCAAGAATTGAAGGAAAAGACATGCCTTGTTTGTCTTATGCTACTGGTAGTGGTTTTAATCAAGAAGTGGTGGATTACGTCCATGACTCATCATTAAAAAGAAATATGGTAAACCACATTTAGGTCCATTCCTTTCATTTGGGTGCATGGCACTCATCATTATAATTCACTTTGCCTCAGAAGATTAAAGTTGCTGGAGCAGAATCTGGATCTTGCCATCCTGAAAATTTTGGTGGTAGACCTGAAGACCTTCCTCCTTTTGATGATTGTCAAGGGGAAAGTCAGCCTGTTTTTGGGAAGCATGAAGTGCCGGGTAATGCCTTTGGTAGGATATACACATGGATATTTTCTTTGCAGCTAAAAATTATATGCTCATTGTTGCCAATTTTCTTTTGTTCTTGCAGATATACCAGGCAAAATCCAGAACCTTACAGATTTTAGAAGACCTAAGAAGGTAAATATTCCACTGCCTTTCGCGATTCTGGTTTATGTAGGGGCTTGCATCAAGTTGATCTTGAACTTCACCCTTGAATCAGCGTGGCCGTGCTTGTTACATGTGTGGTTCTCTGGACCATTTCATTAGAGACTGTCCAGTTGCTTCAAAGCCACCTCCTATTCATCTAATGGGTAATGAGTTAGACTCTGTGTATATCTTGCAAATTTGGTGGAATCTTTACTATGAGGGGGTTTAAGTTTGTGTTGAATATTATATTTTCAGGAGCTACGCCACATTATGCATTACCTTGGCATCATGTCAACACTTTCACAAACCCATATGGCTGTCCCATGGCTTTCAATACACCGATGGCACCTGAAGCAAATTCTTACTGGGCATGTATTTATGGTGGATATCCTGTCCCAAGGTAAATTTCGATGTTTTTGGGTTTATGAGATTGTATAAAGGAATACATTTTTGGTCCAACATGTTTAGGAATTATAGTGCAAACCTTTTGGCATAACAATGATTTTGTAGCTTATCTTTGGAGCTCTAGTTAAAAAGACTTTTGTAACTTGTCCCCACCTCATATTAACTTCAATTGGAATGCTGCTCTCTTCCCTCATGATTACGAGTTATATAAATTTCTTTAATTAAGGAAATTTGTCTCATAAAAAAATAATTTATTTTGGTCTCTGTGGTTCAATGACATTAACCTTACAGTTTGAGAAATAGTTTGAAATTTTTTTATGAGAGAAATGGTTCGAATTGGTTCCTAGAATTACTGTTTTTTTAGTTACAGGTACAGAAGTCTGACTGATGTGTTAATATGGATGACTTTTCTTACATTGTCAATTTTAAATTAAGTGACTAGTTAATTAGTTTGAGATTATACCAGAGTATATTATTTGTTAGTTTACATCACAATTTCTTATTTGTTTGTTTTAATTATAATAGTTAAATAAGTTTTGGGTATCTCATCTCCTTTTTTGCTTCTTTCTGTTTTTGATGAATATACACGTTTCTGTTTCCTATAAAAGAAAAGCTAAATAAGTAAATTTGAAATTAATAGTGATTAACAACAGCATGTTATAGAAGATGCCCAACCTGATTTCTAGTAGTGTTAGAGACCAACTTGAACAATTTTTAGGGGTTGAAATGTTCATTTTTGAAAATTGGAGATCAAAATGATTCGGTTCACAGACAGAAACGAAAGTATGTTTTTCTCCATACTTACCAATTGTGACCTTCTCCGACCTTGCAGTGGATTCATGGGCATGGGAGGCATGACTGCTCCACCATTGGGGAAAACTGAAGAGTTCTGCCCTCGTTATTCGGAATTCATAGACGTAAATGACTGTAATAAAGTAAGGAAGATACCCGATAATTGTACGAGGAGGTAACTTTTCTACTACTTTATAAGATAAAACAATGTGTGATTAATAACTATATATATCTCTGAGGCCTATATAGAGTTATTAATTATGCATTGTTTTATATTTCTAATTTATTGATTATGTGATAGATTTTTAGCTGAATACACATGTTAAGAAATTTTTCTTAATACTCAACACTGCACTTGAGC
>NW_019104491.1:3879156-3892952 GCF_001995035.1 Momordica charantia
TCCGTCCACATTATTAAATATTAATTAATCTAATAGCACTTTTTTCTTTTTCTTTTTTGATTTTATCTTTCATTATTCAGGAAAAAAGCAACCCACTCGGAATTGGAATTGGAGAAGATGCAGCACTAACCAAACCATTTCAAGTGCGTTCGTCCATATCTTTTGATTTTGATCCCTTTTTATTCACACAGTAATTTGATGAATCCATACATCTAATTGCCATACAATAATAACATTATTCCACCATTTCCAGTTAAACAAATGGGCCAATCACAACGCTTCATTTTGAGGAAACCCAATTTACTTTAATTTCAGTCACCTCACAGACTTGAAACAAACTAAGAGAAAGAATAAAGATAGTAACTCAGAGGCTGTGCAAAGTTAACAAAAAATTAAAAAAAATATTGTAATTAACTAAAGCTCTAAAACTACTTTCACTTATATTTTCTTTGTTTTGCTATTACTTTTCAAAAACATTTTCAAATCTAAGCTAAATTTTAAAAATTAAAAAAAGTAGTTTTTATTTTTAATTAATCAGTTGAACAATATGTGGAGATTGAGATTTGTATATGCCTTAATGAGTTCATCAACTAATAATGCTTAGCTTGACAATTTGTTTCTATTTTTTAAATTAGGTGAATAATCCAAATAKATTTTAAAGAAATTTGAACACATAATAATAACATAATTTTTAAAAAATATAAAAAGGTGAAAAAACGAAATAGTTATTAAATGAGGTCAAATATATCCAATATTCACCGTCACTATCACGTAACATTTCGCGCCCTTCCCGATTCAAAAGAGACAAAGGCGATAGGTTACCCATCATTTCGTAGTTTCGACCCGTGAACAAAATTAGCTAAAACTTTAAAAAAACTAGYTTGGTCTCGTATACCAATAGAGATATTATCTTCGTATATCTAAAATAATCTTCCTCCCAATTATTCCTAATATTAAAATAATTAATTGGTGCGAGGTGGAGAGGARGAAGAAGACAACATAACGGCAAACCACTAATGAGGCACCCCACTTTTTGAGACAGATTTGGGGCACTCAGTCCTCTCTCAAGTGAAATCCCAATTGAATTTGTGTAACGAAAAGTATGGAAATTGTGCATAAATCATAATGGGAGTAAAAGGAAAATCTCTCACATATTTTGAATTGTAGTGGACAGCACCAAAGCACGCCTGATCCTTCTGTCGCTTTGGCTAATGATTCACAGCTCTCTCAACACCAAACCTTCCATATTCATTCAAAAAGAGTATGCCACTTTTTTTCATTCATTTATTTATTTATGTGTGCACATACGTGTGANTTAAGTTTTGTTAAATGTGTTTATAATTAATGAATGGACGAGGTAAAGTTCGCATGCCTGATTATTTATTTAGTCTAGTACGAGAGATTTAAATATGTTCTACACATATTATGATGGAAAGAAAAAAGAAAGGTTAAATTATAAGTTTGGTTTTCGAACTTTTAGGGGCATTTGGCCCACCTGTTTGACATCACTAATCTGTGTTTGAGGTTATAGACTGGGTTTGGGTAATCTGATTTTTTTTAGCTGTTTTTTTTCTTTGTTATTTAGCAAAATGTTAAACCATTTATTTAATCTAATTAAATTTGTAGATAATTTTGTACGATGCAATTAATTTATTCATATTGAATTTTGTATTTCATTTATATATTTTCTAACAATAATTTTCTTAAATTTTTTATTCATGGACCCCAATACAAATTAAATTTTAAACACAATCAAATTGTTCACAATAATTTGGAACAAAATATAAGATTGATATCCTAATTTAAAAAATTATTGGAACAAAGAAAGTAGTTTACATAATTATATCATTAAGTAAATTTCATAACATTTTTTAAAGTATGTTTTTAAAGTTCAATTTTTAAACTTTGTTTTTGTTGGATCAAACTTGAAAATCTACTTAATTTTAATTATTACTTTAAAATTTTGAAAATTTAAATTATACTGTAAGATTTTATTTGAATATTTGTTGTCTCCAGAGATAATAGTTTTGTTACTTTGCGTATTATTAAAATCAAACAATTTATTTAACGTGAATAATTGAGAATCAAATATTATTTATTTTGAACCATTGCTATTCCGATATATATAAATGAAGAGAATAAAAAATTTTAAGAAAAAGATAATATTATTATTTTTTGTAAAAAAATTAATTTAAATAAAATGTTGTAAATGACACGAGAATAGGAGCAGAAATAAATGAAAACAAAACAGAAAAGAAAAAGAAAAAATAAATAAATAAGGGTGTGTTCAACCCCAAACCAATCCTAAACCAAACCCCACATGAGCCAAACCGCCTCTTAGAGTTGTGCCCTAATAGATCTCTAAATTTTAAAAGTATCCAATCAATTTATAAACGGTTGAAAGTAAGTAAGGAGATCCTTGCTTCAAGTAACTTAATTAGGACCTATTTAGATGCAGCCCCTACATCTTAAAGCTGAAGAAAAATATTAATGCTAGAAAATCAACCATAGGCAAATTGATCCATTGGAAAAAGTAAAAATAGGGGAGAAGAAATTGATCCATTGGAAAAAGTAAAAAAAAAAAAAAAAGAGACTTCTCCCCCTACCAGAATCAAGCATAGCTTAGACATAAGATTCTACGTTAGTATCGTCACTGAACTTTCAATTACATGTGACATATTAGATATATTTTAAAAATTTTAAAACCTGTTAGACACAAAATTAAAAGTTCAAAGACCTATTATATATTTTTAAGCGTTGAGGAACCGAATTTGTACCATAAAAAAATTGAAAATAATTAAGAGGACGATTAATTCCTTAAAAATTGTTGACCTTTTAAAAGGAGGGATAATTAGGAAAAGGTTTTGACTTTGTTGTTTGGAGCCCACAATGGCTGATTGACTTAAAGCGAGATCCCCTTTCAAGTTTCAATGCAACACACAAAAGAAAAAGAAAAAGGAAAAAAAAAAGAAAAAAAAAAAGAACAAAACTTTGAAAACGATTGAAATGAACCCGCCCGCCTACCATACGACACTGCTCACAGCCCACCATAAGGACAGTGCCTCGTTTCCGCTTGCTTGTCTGGTTTGGCTCCCCCACCACCCCTTTATTTTTTTTATATGTACATAATTCCCATCAACACTATAATTTTTCATTTACTTCTAATTTTCGTTTCACGTGAGAAAACTAAATTATCGGTAACCTAACCACAACTCAATTGATTAAGATATATTATCAATCAAAATATTGGAGACGTTTGAAATATATCCAATATTGAGACTTTGTATTTGTACTACTCCTTGCAATCATAACAGTTCTAGTATTATTTTAAGCACAACACGATCACGATCGCAAAATCTTTCATGAAATTGTTTAATAATTTGATTGGTCCAACCTAGCCAACTTATCAGCTAATGTCATAAGGATGAATTCTCTTATCAACTTGAGATGAATTTTTGGTGAACACGACACACACATCGCAATATTAAAATTCTATACCCACACACTTAATTACCCATTTAACCCTAAAATCAAACAAAATATCTTTTGAGAGAGAGAGTGGTAGGTAGTTAAAATTAAAGTGGAGTTTCCAACAAAATTTTGATAGTGGAATCACCCCACGCTTGCAATAACATGCCTTCTCCAACCCTATCCTATATCCCAACATTCTGTGGCAGTGGGACCAAAAAAAAAAAAGAAAGAGAATTATTCCTCAATCCCCACATCAATTCTCTCTTTCTTATTATTATTATTTGTTTTCTTTTTGTTAACCAAAGTCTCAAATCGGCTGAAAATCATAATTACGAGAACTTTTATTCAAAGTGGACAATATATATCATATCGTGAAAATATGGGGATCAGGATGAATTTTCTTTGGAAGATAATATTAGACCTATGGTCTAAACTTATAGGTGTCGGTGAAATCCTTAGAGTCCTGACAAAAACAAGTGGTGAGTCTTGATTTATAGTACATGTAATTGTAGATGAAATTCTCATATCGTATAAAAATTGTTTGAGTGGGTGAGCAAGTAGAGCTCTATCAAGCTGCGTGTACTGATAGATAAAACACTAGGTATATCTCACAATGTGATATGTGGTTATGTCATATTTGGACGTACTACTGGGTTTAGACAAGAGTAAACTCTTTTATTGACAATACGAGGTATAGTTTCAGCGTTAATATATTGACATGTACTTATTTCATCCCTTGAGATCAGAAGTTAAAACTCTTATTCCCAATTTGTTGTACTAAACAAAAGTAAGCTCTCGTTGTTAGTTGGGAACGAACGAATGATTGTTGAAGGAGGATGTGCTAAAGTGATATTTTGTTCGAGAGGAAGATTTTTAAGTGTAATTAAAGTTTAACATTTGACTTGAGAAAGAAAAGATTTATGGAATATTAAGTGATGATGACAATCTCTACTGGTATGAGATATTTTGAGAGTGAAACAATGAAAACTTATGTCTAAAGTAAACAATATTATACTCTTGTAGAAATATAGAGAAAGTCGGTTGTCTTTTTAACATTTTTCTTATCAATGTTGATAATTACGACTAGTGGGGAAAGAGATATTCAATGCATATATATAATTTCTTACTCTAGCCACAAAGTTGAGAAATAAATAGTTGTTGGATGAGTTGAAGTCAATCTAACAAATTAAAAATGATGGAAAATAAAAGGAACAATGTTTTTTGGTGATCATTTTTTTTTTGATAAAGAAAAAAAAAACATGCTATCATTGTTTATAACATTGTTTTAATTTTTGAGAGAATTTTCTACTCAATTGTGCGCTAAATGAAATGGCTAAAGATTAATGGATTCATGCGTGAAGATTTCTTTGCCGACCCTTTCATGAAAAGTTGTTAAAAAGAACACATTTCTACATGTGTTACTCTATTTTTGCATTGTACTTTCGTGCAATATTAGAATATTTAAATAAATTGCTGTAAATAAAGGAACTCCGCTGTTGTTGTTGTTTTTTTTAATAGAAAATGTTATGGTATGTCCTTTTTATTAATTTTGAAATAAAGATAATGGTTATTACGCATGCAATATATAGTTTAGGAGTAGAAGTGAATTTTACCGAGATAAAACTCTTTCTTTCTTTTATTTATTTGATAAAAAGGACTTTTGTGTTTAATTCTAATTAAATTGGGAGAAGATTGTAGTATTAGAGAATGATGTAGTGTTGGCCTAAAGTGTGATTTTAAAAACACGAAGTGAGGAGCATAACATAAATATAATATAAATGTAATGCTTGAGACTTGAGAGATTCAAATTAAAAACACAATCGCGGGCAACATGGATTGTATAATATATAGTTTTTAATCGCAATCAATTGATTGAGGCTGTAGTAATGCAAATAGGATGGATGATTTGATGTGTTCACTTGAGATGTGTCATTGACTCCCATTGCAAGGCTTGCTAATTGTGGAGAGTGGTTGACAGTTTTACAGGTAGCATGTCAAATGGATAATGCATTTAATTGGGTTATGAAAAGGCACATAACTTAAAATCTCAATTATTCTAATCAGAGAAGAAGTGTATTTGGTGCTACAAAATTTTACCAATTGAAAAGTATAGAGTGCGTTTGGTAGGAAATCTGAAAATAGAAATATGAAAAACAAGGAATTCAATGAAAACATGATTGTTTTAAGTGTTTTTAGATATGTGTTTAGTATTAGATTTGTAAATTGAATCTCAATTTAAAAAATTGTTCTAGGTGTTTAATATTATATTTGTAAACTGGTGATTACCAACTATAATTTAGTTGAACCTGCTAAAGTGAGATATTAGTGGTATTTGACATATATTTCTAACCAAGTGGTTGTGAGTTCGATCCCAACTTCTACCTGTAGTACTAAACAAAAAAGAATTTAATTGAATCTAAAATATTATTAATTGATTTATTAAACATATATGTTACAAATTTTGTATAATTATTATTTTACAATATTATATATTTACAATATATTATATTTTACATTTTTTTAGTTTTAATAAAATAGAATGAATTAATAACATGATATAATATATTCATCAAAATTTTTATCTTTATTAATGTGATTCTATATTATTTTAAAATTTTAAATTCAGAATATAAAAACATTGAAAAGATAAAAAAAAATTATTTTCAAAATCACGTAATCCAAAAACAGTTTTAAAAAAGAGTTTTCAAAAACAAATTTGTCAAACATGTGAAACAACCCCTAAATCTCCTCCTCCGACCAAATTTGGAAAAGAAAAAAAAAGCACAAATATTGAACTGAATTATTACACATTTAAAAAATGCTGACATGGCAGCCAAAGTGAAGCACCATAAAACTATGTTTTAAATAAAAAATTTGCCAAATCAAGGGTATTAAATTAAAAGTGGGCTTCAAAAATAATAATAAAAAAAATTAAATTAAAATCCCCTGCAGGCTGCAGCTATAAAATGATCTCACCACCATCTCCAGAAATCCCCCATCAACTTCCACCTCCCTGTTTCATAGACCTCTGCCTCTCACTCCCATTTCTCATTCTCCTTCTTCGCTCCTAATTACCTCACCACCAACGCCATGGGCCCGGCAGTTCTTAGTTCCCACACCAATGGCTTCTCAAAATTCGACGACAAATCCAATTACATCAATGGCAATTCTTCTCACGAAGCAGTAATCAGCAATGGCAGCGATTGCCATTGGTTCGAAGAAATCATCGACGATAACCTAAAATGGTCCTTCGCACTGAACAGGTATTGATTTGCTTGCATATTTCCAGATCTTCTCTGAATTTCAGCGGCGATTCATAATCCCTCTCTTCTTTTCAGCGTTCTGCAGAAGGGAACCAGCGAGTTCCAGGACATCGCTCTGTTAGACACCAAGCGTTTTGGCAAGGTGAGTTTATGAAGTTCCGAATTCAGATTCTGTTTGGCTATTTTCCACGATTTCTGAAAATTTTCCCGGAAAATCGGTTCCGTTTCCGTTCAATTCGGTCGGAACCGGATAAGATCATCTGATTAACATTTGTGAGACGGCTGAGTGCAGGCATTGATGATCGACGGAAAGATGCAGAGTGCTGAAGCCGATGAATTCGTGTATCATGAAAGCTTGATTCATCCACCCCTATTATGCCACTCAAAGTTCGTCTTCCATCTCTGTTTTCATGTTCACGGATAATTYTTTCAGTTTATTTTTAATATTAAATGAAATATATTAGAAAATGTCTCACATGATAATGTTTTTAATTTAACTTAATGTCACGGAGTTGTATTTTTATAGTCCATCTAAACAAACATTAATCAAACCTTTAATTAGTGTAAAGAGTTTGTAAATTATATTGCTAATATGATCAACATGAGAATGACTCACAATATTTGGACATACTCATTTTTCGTAGGTTCAAATTTCCATACTCCGTACTAAAGAAAATAATTTATATATCATACTATTCAAACAGTTAGTTTTAATGAAGTTAATATATATGATATATTTATAGCAATTTATTTTGCAAGCTATTGAGAGTACTTACATGCTATTCATAAAGTACATAAACTAGAAAGCCGTCAACTTGAGCATAATTCAAAAAAAAAGGAAAAAACTATAGAGTTAACAATCTATACTTACACCTTTCTTTTTTTTCAGAAACTAACTTATGAAAAAAGGAATAATCAAGGTATAAAATAAAATATGAAACTTCTGGTTTTGGAATTAACTTTATCTTCATTTTTTTTTTTAATTTTTGCAGCCCGAAAAATGTATTCATAATGGGAGGTGGGGAAGGTTCAGCAGCAAGGGAAGTCCTCAAACATAAATCAACAGAGAAAGTTGTTATGTGCGATATTGATCAGGTAATTGTATTCATTAAATAATTAAAACATTCATTCAGTTTAATYAATCAATTAATTAATTTTTTATTCGATCCACTTCCCTGGTTACTTGCAGGATGTGGTGGATTTCTGCCGCAAGCATTTGACTGTGAATCAGGAAGCATTTTGTCACAAGAAGCTTCATCTTCTAATAAACGATGCCAGGTAAATTAGTTACTTTGTTTTTCTATTATTTAAAAAATTAGAGTCAGATTTCGAAAACTATAAGAACATAGTTCAAAAATTATTTTTTATTTGTACTAAAAAATATATATTTTTTAAAATTTTGTTAAAATTTCAAGAGTATTTTTAGAAATTGAACAAAAGAAAGAAATTAAGTTTTGTTTCTTAAAACAAAAATTCTATACAATCATGTTTGGATAACTTTTAAATTTTTAAATTTTCTTTTAGTGCAATTTCATTTATGGACCTTTTTCTTTTTTATATATATATAAATTTATGAATGAGGGAACTTTTTATTCCTTTCAAAATTATAAATTTGTAAATAGCAAATTCAACCTATACCATAACAATAGTTCTAATAGTTCTAATGATTCTATTACCCTTTCAAAAAACAATCTTTAAAACAAAAAACAGAAAAATATTTTGAGAACAAATCCATATATTGAAAAAAGTTAACTGGTAAAAATATAGAGATGATAAAATAAAATTATCACACACGTGCTTAAAAGTTTAATATTCTAAATCGAACYGACAATTAGGAGTGTTCGTTTTTTTCGTGGCCAAAGATGGAGAACATTTTGTCCCATCACTCAAATAGGGAMGGAGATGAAAAATAACAAAATGGAGATAAAGTGTTCCACATCCGGCTCCGCTCCACCCTTTTAATATATATATTTATTAGATGGTTTTAGAAATTTTTTTTCCCAACTAAATGAGATTCTACGCAATAATTTAATTATGTAAATGGAGATTTGAAATTTATTTTTAAAAATTATTTAATTAAAAGATAAGCTGGGAATAATTTCTTCATTTGTTGACAAAAGGGCCGAATTGGAAACGAGAAACGAGAAATTTGATGTCATAATCGGAGACCTAGCAGACCCAGTTAAAGATGGACCTTGTTACAAGCTCTACACCAAATCCTTTTACCAGGAAATCGTCAAACCAAAGCTCCATGACAATGGCATCTTCGTAACTCAGGTTTGCCAATCTTTTATTGCCAAAATTAGTGCATTAAAACAGGCAAATTTTACACAAGGTTTGACAAATTTAAGGTTTTTCAGGCAGGACCAGCCGGCATTTTCACCCACAAAGAGGTTTTTACCTCAATTTACAACACAATCAAACAGACCTTCAAGTGTAAGTATCTCTCAGCAGTGAATAATTAAGCCATTTTGTGTGAAGCCAATGTCAGATTTCATAACCCTTTTCTCTCTGTTTGCTGCTGCAGATGTGATTGCTTACACGGCCTACATACCATCTTTTGCAGACACATGGGGCTGGGTTATGGTATGAGAAAAATTAGAAGCTTATTTGAACTTGTTGGCTGAAACAGAAAATTAGTCTGGTTTTTTTGTTACTCGTGAGCTGAGTTTTCTGTTTGAAAAACAGGCATCGGATCATCCTTTCTGTATAAAAGCTGAGGAAATGGATAAGAGAATTCAGGAAAGAATCGATGGAGAGTTGCTCTATTTAACCGGTGCCTCAATCGTCTCCTCCACCATTATGAACAAGATTGTTTCTTTAGCGTAAGTCCATCATAATTTCTCCCAAAACTGATTAAAGGTATAAAAGATTCATAAAGTTATAAGGATAACAGTTCGAGTAATAAACAAAACAAAAGATGAAAACTCTGTGTGTTCTACATTGATTTATAGCATTGTTTCATTCAACCTGTTTGACATCCTCAGGTTGTTGAATGAAACTCACATCTACACTGAGGCGACTGCAAAATTCATACACGGCCACGGGGTTGGATTCAAGCAACTGAACGGTGGGAGTTGCCGCGTATGAAGAAGAACAAAAACAAACACTTTAGAGGTGGTCTTTTCCCAGATTAAGAAAACCAATCAACATTTGTACTGTGAACTATTTGGTTTAGATGGTGTAAAACTAGCTCTAACAACACGTGGGAGTGGTAATTCAAATCTCGAACCTTTTAGTAAGAGAATTTAAGTCTTAACCAATAGAGCTACGCTAGCTTTTATTGATTATCATCCCGTTTCATATATAATTTAGTTTATATGGTTTGGTTAAATGTCACGAATCATCTTTGTCATYATCTCTGTTTCATATGTGATTAGTATTACACTACTGGTAGGGATCCAGGAGCGACTTAGTCTGAATTTCATCAACCCCTTGTATGATCTGTTTGGAAAGGAATTAATAGTCATTTCAACTTTCAGATTTGGTTCCACATTCTGTTTTGGAAATCCCTTCCTTCTGTGTGCAAAGGTAAACAAAAATATTGGATATTACTGGTGTAATGGATATATTAGTGTGATGATCTAGATAAGCTCAAATTATTCTGCAAGGTTTTCAGTTCAAAAGGCTAGTTTGTTGAYTGTAGTGAGTTGGGTACTCTATACTCTTTAGTTGTTAAAGAATATTATTCAATTATTCTTCGATGTGTTATTTCAGTTTTTGTTAGTTCAAATGGGATAAGGTAAAATTTAATGTTTCAAATACTATTGAGTACTAATACTAAGGTTGATATCATAATTGAATGAACCTTAATGAGTTAGAACCAAAACTTGCTAAAGGAGTAGTGGCTTTAGATCTTACATAATTAACATAAAATATTAAAAAAATAATATTGAAAATAAATAAATTTTTTTGTTCAGCATTGAACCTTCTATCTTAGAAAAGGACATTACAAAAAAATTGTATGGAATAAAAAGTCATACACGTAAATCAATTTTGTATCATGGATATAGTYAATATTATAAATTAACGACTATCATATTACATGAAACCAAATCGTACAAATCATCACTCCATGATCAAATTTTTTTCGTAAACTAACACATTTATAATTAATTTTGAAACAATTAATATCTAATATCATTTAYTGGTATTAAGAAGCGAGAACATGCACGATAAAAATGTAAACGAATAAAATAAAATATATCAATTAATTAGCTATGTATATAATAAATTCGCTATTTGAGGCTATTTTTCAAAATTTTTGGGATATTGGGATGTCAACGGTTTATTCTTGGGCTATTGGGCCGCTATGTCACCGGGCTTGTAAAGGCAGTTTATTAATGGGCTATTGGGCCGCGATGTTACCGGGGTTTTAAAGGGCCCGCGAAGCGCGAGGAACATAGCACTGGATAAAATGGATGAGACGCAATCTTCTCCGCAAGACCACTCCGTGGCTGCGACTGAGAGAGGGAAAACGATCGTCTGAATGTCCTATCGTCAATGGCGACACCAACCACTTCTGCGCTAATTAGTTCGGAGCAGTTCAAATCCTCCGCCTCAATTCTTCCACATCTACCGTCGAAATTCGCCGCCGGCGAAACTAAGAATCACTGGCGAGTGAGGTGCGCATTGCCAAACAATTGGCGGGAGAGTAGGCGACTGTTCTCCATCTCTCTCGTCCTCTCAAATTTGTTCCTGATTCCTGACCGTATGCGACGTTCTGTTCATTGAATTATATGTTGTTTATATCTTTCCTGCTGCATGAGCCAAAAATTGAAAAACTCGATGGWTGAGATATTCTGAATCGTGCTTTTTGATATTTTCTCTGCAGATGCCTCTGCAGGAAGCTTTATGGACAAATACGTGAAGAAGTAAACGATCGTGTGATATTAGTCTGATCCTTTTTCTGTCAGCTGAGGTTCATCAAACTGATTCTGATACATTCTATTCAGGAAAAAGCTTGATCCGCTTGAAGTTTATGTTCCAGCCGTCATATTGACGCAGTTACAATTCAAGGACGTCGGTAATTAAACAAGATATCTTCTGCATTTCTGTAGTTTCAAGGATTTTGTGTCCACCTTTTAGTTACAAATTTGCATTGCTTGTTTCGTTATATAAGTTGTATGAGATGAGACTTGATCAGCGGTTCAAAATTTCACTAGTACAAACTTACATGTTTGCTATCGACGCAACTGTATGTAATGTTAACTATTCCTTTTTCGATCGCAGAGAAAATTTTGGGAAGTAGTAAACCAGAATACGCGACATGCCGATCTCTCTTGCGTTCTGGACTTGCATCATCCCTTCGCGTAAACATTCGAGCAGTAAGTTGAAAGCCTTCTGGAATTTTTGAATATTCCTTATTCCTTATTCTTCTCTTTGAAGTTTCCGTTCTCCATTTGATCTTGAAGCATTTAGATATTCAATCTTTCCTTTTCTTACTCTGTTAAGGAGTTTATTACTGAATTCTGTTAGCTACTGTTGTGAAGCGTTTAATTACTCAATTCTTTTCGTTAAAGAATATGTTGAAAAGAAGCTTGAAATCATGAGATCAAACTCATAATATTGTTTTCTCTCTATTTTATTTATTAATCCGTGTGTTGATCTCACCTATGAGGAAATAATATATTGATAGGACTAAATTTACTCTAATCTATCCATTAAACTTTTGGATTGAGTGGTGACAAATTGCATTTGATCGTTGAGACAAGCTTGCTTCATTTAAACGGCATATATGAAGTCCTCATTGCTATCTGAGAGTTCGATTCCAATGCAATCCTCATTGTATTTATCATGCTTAGTAAATATATAGGAGGTTGTTTGCAGGAACACTGTCTATTCTCAATCGCATTTACTCTTCTTGAGTTCTCTCCTTTCATGAATTTATAAAGAGTCATGGAAATTTTGTTTCAACAATAGGTTGCACAGTATGCCTCGGAGGAAGGAAATGGAAACATTGCCTTCGACAATGTTGATCAATGTCTCAGGTTCTTTCTTATTTGATCTTTAGCATCTTTTGGGTCAAGAGGAATGTGATTTTGGGGACAAGGTCAAATTCAACCTCAAAATCATAGCATCAGACTGACAGTGTGATAACAGAACATACTGATGATCTCAACTTCTTACATAGCAGAAAACGTGGGCGTTGGAGCATGCTCATGTTTTCTGCTGCTTGTGGTAGTTGATGATATGAGTCACTTGCTAGTACTTTATTCTGAATGATACGGCCCATCCGATTCTTAAACTTCTTGCGTCCATTGAATGATCTATTTCTAACTCAAGTAAACATCTGAACTTGTGAAGAGCCTTGGAAGAACTCGATTCTTCGCTTTTACGTGCCACAAGAAATGATCAAGGAGCCTCAATTGAGTCGATGAAGGCCAATATTGACACTGCCGTCCTTGCTCTAGACAGGTARTTCTTTGTTTTGATTCATTAGTAAGGATAAATGATCAAAATATATGAGGCAAAAAGTTGAACAACCTAAATTAGTGTTGTCTGTACCTGGATTTGTAGAAAAATGAGTAAAAAAAAATCGAGTTTAAGTAGCTTGTTTTTAGTTTATAGGATCCGATGATTGTTAAAGTAATTGTCTGGTCTGAGAAAGTGAGTTTTATAGACTTTGGTTTATATACCCCAAAATCAGTGATAAATACATACAAAAGCAGGTTCAACTTCATAATCCAAAACTATGCAGACTTAGTTTGTAAGTTCAAAACATAGTAGGTTGTTAAATTGAGATCCTTTCAGTTCATGTTGAGATATAGAGCAGCCAGCAAGAACACGTGATTAAAGAATCAAATTCCTTCAAAATGTCTTCCTGTATTACAGGCTCCTTCAAACTGTTCCTCCTGATGTCCTGGCTAAAGGGAAGGCCATTGCTGATGCTTATAGTTCCCCAGAAGAGGAGGAAACTGAAATTGTAGACCCAGAACTGAAGCAGTTGGAGTCGATTTTATGATATTTACTCCATATTCAGTAGAATGCATCTGAATATCAGGAGAATTTGAGGTTTCAACGTAGCTCAAACGATCTTCTTCAATGTGAGTATGCAACACT
>NW_019104491.1:3893432-3909064 GCF_001995035.1 Momordica charantia
CTCAATTCAGAAGTTTAGTTTTAAATATTGATTATCAAACCAACACCTATATAATTTTTATAAATCGAGCTTTTAACAATTTATTACTTAAGATATTCAATGTATGAAGCCTGTGGTCTGCTCACATTTGATTCCAGCTTAGTATTCAGTTACACTAAAAGAGAGAATACATCAGAAATAACAATTTATTTTAAAGTTGAACTACAATCCTTTTTATGAACTAAACATGAAAATTTTAGAGAGGCATTACACATACGATTTCTAAAATGGGTAGAGGAAAAAGAAAACAAAGAACTAAAATAAGAAGAAGAAAAACGCCAAATAGCAGTCTCATTAATAATAATTATACAAAAATTGATATTTCTTGAAAATGATTGCTGTTGCTCCTTCTATCTGGAAGCTCCTCATTTGGTGTAGAGAACATCTTCCCAAGGGTGGCGGTATAGTGGCTGTTTCAATCTCTTCTGATCGAATGTGTGTCTGCCAGTTTCAATTCCAACGAGAAATCAATTAGGTGAAAATAAAAACTAAACTTCGATAAAAGATTGAAACTTAAAAAGTTCGTTTAGGTTTAAAAGAAAAAGAGAGGAATTTCAACCCACCCGATCAGACCGATGGATCGTGCGAGCACAAACAGGCCGTTCAAGTAGCCAATCTGGACGATTTCATCAATCTCTTGTTTGCTGAACATTCCACTGCCGGCAAGAAGATCCAAGAAAAGAGACCCAATTGCACCGTCTACGTTAAGAACCAAGTTGTTTGCCTTTGAAAGAGTGTAAGTTTCAACCTCCACAGCATATTCCATGTACTTCACTGATGGGAAATGTGTTCTTGCAAACCGCTGCAGCAGCTCCACTCTCTTATCTCTGTTGTCCCCTCTCTTTATCCTTTTTTTACGCCAATCAAACCATAAAACAGACACCAAAATAATCAATCCACAATTCAAAACAAAAACATGATTCTTTGTTTTGTTKGTCTCGTTGTATACGAGAAGCAAACCAAAAACAAAAAAAGTTTTTAAAACTTGGTTTTGTTTTTGAAATTCGGCCAAGAATCCAAATGTGTTAATAAGAAAGCATGGGGATCAATCAAATGCTTAATAGGTAAAATATTTAAACCACTCAACCATCAGTGATCAGTGTGTACCTGTGACCAATTCCTGGCACACGAATTCCTTTCTTTTTCATGCTTTCGACAAACTCGTAAGGCGTAAGACCCTGCAGAAATGCAGGAAGCATCATAGAATCTTCCAGGGTACAAACTCGTAGCCACCATCACAATTCAAAATTTAGCAGTAAAGAGATTCTTACTTTATCATAAGCATCCTTAAAATACCGAGCAGCATCATCAATGGCACCACCAAATCGAGGGCCGATAGTAAGCAAACCTATTCCAGAAAGTTCCTCATTATACAAAAACCAGACCTAAAAAAGTTCAAACATATTCTTCGACGACGGGAAAAACAAATCGCAGTAGTAATAACATACCTGAGACTAGGCTGGACACGAGGTCTTTTCCAGCTCTTGCTGTTACTATAGTGTTGTGCGCTCCAGATACACATGGACCATGGTCCGCACAGAGCATGATACATATCTGAATAACAACACTTAATTATTATTGCTATTGCTATAAAACAAGCTCCTATTTTATCTTTGTTATATTTTCTTAATAATCAGAAACAAAGAAGCGAGTCGACAGCTACGCATCGAATTTGTCAAACCTCAACCCAAGACTATAATTTAAATTTTCACCAGAAATCAAGAAGTATAAAATTGGACTAGCCTTGTACAGTTTGTTAGGCTGGGGGAGAGGAGAATTGGTGACAACTGACAAGATTGGGATTCTTCAAGAAATTTCGGTAGAAAGAGATCATTAATTCCATATCATTTGCTACCAACCTCAATGAAATGGGTGCAGTATCGAGGAAGGCTGCGTTTGAACCATAATAGTGAGATAACATCCCCAACACCGTAGCCTTGCTCAACAATTGAAGACATTGGTATTCCAGCGTAGCTTGGCTCCTCACCTTTTGTTCGAAAAAGTAATGATTAAAATCTGAAGAATAACAGATTAAAGTTTAAACCCTCAAAGAATATCTTGTCATCAAGTTGAAAGCATACCTCTGTCATCAGAAATGGTGGAAATAATGTGGGTTGGGGCCCGAACTTTTCCACTCTTAATTGCTGAGCTAAGATCCTCAGGAATTTGTGGAGGCTTCACTTCCTTTACTGGAGAAATTTTCCCATCTCCAACCTAGGAGTAAGTCAGATGGTCAACTTAATTATCTGGTAGTTGCAACTAATAAAATCGAGGAACATTTATTCGTCCTCCCCAAGGAAGATGAGAACAAGATGATCAAAAATAGCTATCACAGAAGAAAGTCCTAACGTGAAAATTTACCAATTTTTCAAATGTTTCCTTAATTGCAGCTTCAATGGCCTCATATGATGTGGGAACGATGGCTCCAGCTTCCCTTAAAGCTTTATTTTTTGCTTGTGCAGACTCCAACTCACCACCACTTTTTGCTCCCTGTTATGAAGTTCAGGGAGCAAATAATGTGTCAGCAAAACGTATCTTACAATAACAATACAGTAAGCGGAACAACTCCAGATTCAACTTACAGCATGACCAAATTGAACTTCAGATTTAAACAATGTAGCACAAGTGCCGCTAACCCAGGCCACCACTGGTTTGTTAACTTTTCCTTGTTTCAGGGCTTCAACTAAAGAATACTCATCTCGACCGCCAAGTTCTCCAAGCACGACCATCATTTTAACCTAAAGAATAGGCCAAAAAAAGCATATTGAATGCAAAGGACAAAGTGCAGGAGCATCCAATTAGATAAATTGATAAAATGTTATAACGAACCCCTACTATTCATGACTCGAACGGTTGGCTAAATTGAAAGATATCTCAAAACGATGTCAATCATAATACCTGTGGAATGTTGTTAAACCGCAAAATGTGATCAGAAAGAGTCGAACCCGGAAACACATCCCCTCCGATTGCAATACCTGTACAGTTAAAGGATTGATCAATATTGCTTTAAAACAGCCCTACAAGAAGATCACTGAGGTAGCTGTGAACTTTACCTTCATAAATTCCGTCTGTAACACGGGCAATAGTATTGTACATTTCATTAGACATTCCACCCTGCAGCATTACACATTATTAAACAGCCTCATTTTTTAGTAGGTTAACTATTTTGAAGAAGGCAATGGGATCTGACAATGCAAAAGAAAAACGTTGACTTGTTCGAAAAAGTTGGTCAATGTGGAGAAAATATTGAATGGATAGTGAAAACACATTAACACAAAAATTGAAACATCTAGAATGCCACAAAAATTTATTTATGCATCATCAAATCTATCAAACTTCCATGCATAAGAGCACAATTTGGTTGAAATAAGTTGACAACAAAATGTTACGAAAAAATAGATGAAGATTTCGGTGACAGTTGCTTACTGATTTAGAGACAAAACCAACAGATCCAGGTCTGTAAAGCTTGCATTGTATTATATTGTCAATTGTTCCAGCAGTGTCACCAATTTTAAATGCTCCAGCTTGTATGCCACCAACAGTAGCTGGACCTATAACAACCTGCATTTGAATTAAGCAAAGAGAAATCATTCAAGTTCAATGATAGGTCCCACTACTTGACCCTTACTCCATTTCTCTTCTTGTTCTTCTGTACATCACTAACAATTTGGTTTGTGTGTGTGGCTTTATGTAAGATGTACATAAGATCACAAACATATATGCTTTTCTGTTACTAAAGCTAGGACAGCTCAATATCACTGGAAGCATCGAAACGTTCCTTACCTTATTGTTTGCCCGTGCATATGCAATCAACTGTTTGGTGTCCGACTCTGGAACACCCTCAGCTATGATAGCTATAACTCTGATGGTAGGCTGCTTCAAAGCAGCCATAGATGACGCAGCAGCACTACACATATGGTAGTACAAACTAATAATAAGTGGGAACAGAAAACTCCTTTCAATCGCAATATCATTAAACAACAATCACTAACCTTCTGAAGGATGCAAAGTTGATGAAAACATCAGCAGTGGGGTGTGCTGCACACGCTGCTTCAATCCTGAAAACGAATGAAAAAGAAGATAGGACGCTACATTCATTTGTTCTAAGCCAGTAATAACTTTAACAGCTTCTGCATGTGAGATAAAAGAACATAAAGATTGTATAGGTAACTATCTCCGATTAATGAACCTTCAATTTAAGAAGATCATTTGAATCCATGCATTAGAAGTTATTATCCGTCATTGTTTGGAAATGAAAAGGCATTGGGTACGGTAGCAATTATTTACAAGCAGTTTCCCCGTACTATAAACCATCCAAAAATAGTGAACAATATTTTGAGAATTATATCTAGAATTACGTATCAATGAAAGCAAGAGGTTAAAACTAGTTGTTATTATAAAAGAATAAGAGAAGTATTACGCACGTAGAATGCACAGGGATGGCAATTTCCTCTTGACCAAAAAAGAGTTTTTGAAATCCCTCAGAACCAGGATTGATGATTCCAGCAACTGATGGTGTTTCCCTCCCTATCAAATTAGTCAAACAGACAAGTTAAGGATACATAAACCAGACCCACCTAATATGACAATCCATTCATTGTCACAGCTCTGTATTGAACTGATACATCCTGTAGAGAATAACAGTTGGAAAAATAAGAGGGGGGAAAGCAGCGAATTACAAAAATTAATACACACCGCAGAGGAAGTCAAAATCAAGCATCCGTTGAATGGGAAGTTGCTTGTAATTGTAGAATAGTGCTTGTGTCGTGCGCGAAAATATTTGTCCGGTAGCCATGGTGAGCGTCAAAGGGACCTGCAAATAGCAGTGTGATTCTGCGTATCTTTTCACTTATTTTTTTTTCCCTAAAAAAAGCCCTAACAGAACAAAGTTTCAAATGAGAGTAAAACAAAAAACTAAATAAAGAAAGTGTTTTTGGTTTATGCACAGATTCTATGCAAGCAATTACTGAAATCAGGTCAGCATTAATGTACTCTCCCTAACACGTTGCCCCTCACCGCAAGAGTCGGTTATCTACTCAGGAATAGTAGATTGGTAACCTAACTCGTAACGAAATGATTCTTCGCTTTAATTAGTAACTTTAACAAAAACTCGTCGCGCATTAAAGACACTAGCCTAGAAAGTACAAACCAAGGCTATCGAAGGTTTAAGCGTAGGATGTGGACAGAAAAGGGTATCGCGTTTGCTACATCATTCAACAAATCGATCTCCGAAAATCGAAGAATCCAACGACTCGACTTGCATCAGTGAACTGACCGACGGTAGAAAAGGAACATAGTACTTCGAATTTACTACCTGCCAGATTTCTGCTCAAGAAGAAAAACGGATAAAATTGAATCATCGCAGCGTAATCGAATTTAACAATAGGCTTGTAAAAAAAGCTCGGACGAATGGTCACGCACATCAACCATTTCTGTTATTATCCTAATTACTTGTTCATCCTAAACAGTCCATCCTCTGAGTTGTCTAATTAGCATTATGGCTTTTCTTTTTCATCTGTACAACACTCTAAGCCCAAACCTAGCAGGCTCTCACGTAATGCCTTTTCTAACCTGCTCTCTCAGTAGATTGAGATTGATTGATCCTTCTACGCATACGGCGCAATGTCTCGATTAGGAAATCCGACTCGAATACATCATTTAAGGTGTTTTTGCACAAGCTTACTGAACTCGTATGGCTGGAATTATAGAACTCCGTCTTAGATCAATGCCGAACAAAAACCACAGAAGTTCAATCCATTCAATTACCAGATCAAACGCTCAGATAAACCACCTTTATTCCAAAAACATCTCAGTCGATTTCAATAGCAAGCAGCAATTGGCTCGCAAAAGATCGGCAACCACGATGTCTCAAAGATCAGCAGGAACTTGAAACCACCGAGTAAACGTGATCGAGAAAACATGATGTTTAAGAGGAAAACATAAATTCGGATCCAATAGAAGCAGGAAGCAGATCGAGAAAGGCGCCAGAATCCATTAAAAGTAAATAAACACGGCGAAAACAAAACAAGTATCGGAGGCAGAAATGCAATCAGAAAACCTACCTGAAGGCTCACTCGGAGTCGGGGAGTGGAATCCGGCGGTGGTCCGGCGAGAAATACGACGGAAGAGGAAATTGAGTGCTGGAAGTTGGAGGATATTGAATTGGGATTTAAATAAGGAAGGTGAGCGTGGTCAGTTGAGACTTGAGAGGACCGGAGAGCTACCGCAAAAGAAATAAAGAGGATGATCCAGCATCCAGCCACGTGGCCCCTGTTAGTTGGCTCACAACCATGAACTCCATTGATTTTTATTTTTACAGTATTAGCTAATTTCGTGAATTTCTCTCTTTTTTTGCAATTTTTTTAAAATTTTTTTGCCATGTATAAATTAACTTTGTTTAAACTTAAAGTACAATCGATTAACTACCTAATTTAAAGTGTTAAATTTCTAAATAGATCCTACTTTATCCGGGAAAAAAAAACAACTTACATTAAATTAAGTTAATTTCAATGTATTTATTTCATGATGTTTGACAAAAAGAAAAAAAAAATGCATAAAATTCATTTATATTTATTTTATTTTATTATGTTAAATGATCATGGATGATAACACGTTGAATTAGTTAAAAKGTTCTATTTAGACATTAAATGCAATTTAAAGTTCCTATTCCTCACTCTCATTTATATTATTATTAGATATAATTTTTCAAACGAATAAAAAAAGCGTTAGGTACAATTTATTGGTGGGTTTATGTATCATCCTCCAAAATTTAAACAAATTTAAAGTAAATTTTCTATCTAAAATTTGTTAATTTGATATAAAGGTTAAAGGAAAATAATGAACACACTAAAAAAAGGCCATGTTTGATTTTGATAATATATTTAGATTTTTTTAAAATAAGATTATATATTTTTATCTTTATGCTCTTGAAATTTAATTTTAATTTGTACCATTTACTTGTTTAAACTTCATTCCATAAAATTTTCATTTTTAACTTTTTTTGTTTTGTTTTAAAGTTAAGTTTCTTTGTGAATGATTTTTTAATTATACTTTTCACTTAGAAAGACTACATTGATCACCAAATCTATTTACTTTAGTTGTTAAAATTTGGCAATGATTTTGTAAACACTTTTTCATTAAATTTAAATAAAACAAAGAAGTATTTGGTAGATATAAGAAAAGATTTAAAAGAAAAAAAATCAATCAGGTAGCACATTTTTCTTTACTTTTTTAAGTCACTTTTAAAATTTTAAATTTTTGGCCAAATTCCACAAGTAAACAAAATTAGGTTTTCGAAAATGTTTTTTAAGGATATAAAATAAACACAACTTTTTAGAAATAATTGTGAAAATGGGCCTTATAATTTGAATTTATTTTATTAATAAATGGGAATTTGGAGTGCACGATGAATAGTAGTAGTGGATTATTCCCCTTGTGAGCTGTGAGAGAGAGAGCGAGGTGGTAGGTGGTTGGTAGATCCGACGGTTAGCTTCAAATTAAAGAATTACCAAAAATTCTTTTCATTCACGCAATTGACATTTTTTATTTCTTAAATATGTGTATTTTCCACCACCAAAATTATAATTCTCCAACGAAGCAAAATCTTCGACCAACCTAAATTAGCCATTTTTTAATTTAGAAAAAATGATTGATTGGCATCATTTTAAATCTTACTACAACAATATTTTGTTCAGTGTAAGAAAAAATAGATATTTATGTTATGGATGGAATGTTGGTCCTCTTGCTTGAAAGCACGTGTCTAGACCTCGACTGGGACAAGTCGAGATTGAGACATGTTGAACAAAGTCATCTCAAATTGATCAAGCGAAAATCCAACTCAATATCGACATGAAAACACGAATGTCATCAACCTAAAATTCGCTACATACCATGTATGGAGCCTGAAATAGTAAGATAACGTTTCTCAAAGCTCCCCTATGAAAGACAGAGTCCCCTCTTCACATAGGATTTGAACAAGATTGATGAGCTCATTCTATTTGCGAATCTTCACCTAGGTTGAATAAATAAATATTCTGATTCCAGTTTCTATTATAAAAAAACTCATTGTTTATTTTAATTTAACCACAACAATCAATTAAAAGAATATTTTTATTAGTCATTTATGGTTGAGACAAATTCTTCAAAGTAATTTACATGAATATCATGTAATGTTCAATAATCAATATGTCTTTGTTAATAAGATTAGCTAAATTACACATTTTTGTTGTAGAAATGTAAGCACTTTCACTACTCTCCTTTTCACTATAGAGAATAAATTAATGCATTTCTTATTATTTGTTGGATGGAGTAGGTTGCCACTAGATATGTTGCATAAGCTCACTTATATATTTATATTAATATATATAGACTAAGAAAACTAAATCTTTGCCACTTTTCAATATGAAGATATATAAATAGAAAATAAAGTAAAAATAAGAAAATGACAAAAATGAAAAATACCATTAAACAGTCCCCTATAAAATTATAGGGAAAAAAGAATTCTTTATCCGTAAAATTTACAAATTTTATCAAATTTCATAGTAAATTTTTAATTTCGTCCCTTTAAATCCTAAATTTAGATAAGGTGGGTAATTTATAACCTTTATTTAATTTTTATTAGTTCACCGGCTCATTTATAATAAAAGGATATAAAAATTTATAAAAACTCACTAATTTAATGAAAATCAAGTTTTGCACAAAAACAAGTTTTATTTAATATATAAAATTGATCATTAAATAATATTGTCAAAGCTTACAAATTTAAAAAGAAAATAGATCTAGTATCGTCTTGTATGAATCGCATAATTTTCTTATTATATATATTTTTTTGGTCTCGTATGAAAAAGTACATATATATAGATTTTCAAGTTAAAAGTACAACATTTATTCAAATTTAGGTGCAATTTGATTAAAACGAAAATATATGATAAAAATTAGTTCGTATCATCAAATTCAGCTACATTCGATGTGGCTTTTGGATGCGAAGAAATATTAATTTTCAAATCATGTCATTGGCACTAACCCTTAAATAAAACATTAAATCCCTGTGATGTGATGAAGATCGATTCCATGAACACGTGCTTATAGGAGGAACCCACGTGATTCTCATGTTTAGTTGTTTTGACAGCAAAATAAATCTTTTTTTGGGGGGACAGACAAAATAATATCATTGAATCTTTGTGAAATAATTCACACTAAAAAACAAGAATCTTGTGCAATCCAACTAAAACACATGCATCACGAGTTAGTAGAAAATTATCTTTGACATATATTTTCATAAATATTTGGTAAGCTGCAAATCCTATTATACTTTTAATATATTCTAGATTATGAAAACGGAATTGATTAAAGTAAAATTTGACAAAGTTAGGATAGGAATTGAATGATCATTGATTTCATCATTTGAGCTGATCGTTTTGTTTTGACAATTTCTAAATTTTTGTGTTCCATGGCACCGAGGTTAACCTCGTACTAGAGTAAATTGAGAGAATAAATCTAAACTTCATGATAATTAACTATCTACTATAACAATTTTTTTCTGACATCAAATGATCAGAACACTCTAAATTATTTAGTTTTCTTGTACTTAGAGTGTGTTTGAGAGTGATGGTAGAAATAATAATTTTGAAAAAAGAAATTTAAGAATAATATTAATTTTTCAAAATTACCACCGAATGATTCCTTAAAAATCACTACAGTGATTTAATGTTTTCCTAAAATCAATTTTTAAAATTGTCAAACACGATCAATTAAAAGAAAGTGAATTTCACAATGACAAAAGTGATTTTGTCACACCTTTAATAAAAATCAACTAATTGATGAATTAAGAGGTTGTGAGTTAAATTCCTGACCGTGGTTGYTAAAAAAAAGAAAAAAAAAACTAATGGATGAACCAAATGTTTAAGGCTTTCTGTTGACGTGAGAACTCACGTGATTCACGTGAGTGACCTCATTTCCCTCCCTCTCCTTGTTTTTTTATTTACTTAAATCTCTCACTCTCTCTCTCTCTAGTTTTTGCTCCCTCCCTCTTCTTTCAACTCTCCCTCTCTCTCATTTCTCTTTCTATCTCATCTTTCTTTTCTTTTCTTTTTTCAATCTACTTCTCTCTCCCTTATCATTTTTTCTTTAATTTTCTTCTTTCAAATTTTTTTTTTTACTTTTATATCTCTTCTTCCTATCTCTTTCTTCATTTTTCTTCTCGGTCACTTCCCTCATCTCCATCTTATTCTTTTATTACATCTCGATGTTTTCGGTAATAGTTAACTGTTATCGACATTTTCAACCTACAACATCTATAAAAAAATCGATTGAAATAAACACATTTATAGTGAGTAAAATCAAAAACGAGGGAAATTTATCATTAAATATACTTTTCGAAAATATAGCTAAATGAATGATTAAAAATATTATTAAGAAAAAAATAATTAAAACTAAAAAGCACGTGAAACTCACCTTATGATTTTTTTTATTTGGGAACTTGATTCTTTGCCCATTTTCAATCTATTGAAGAACAAATTGGAATTACATTCTTAATTTTTTTTTTGAAGCTATCCACAATGGATGGGATGAACATTTAGACTTCTAAGTTTGCAAAATGTTACTTTAATTATATCTTAAAATGAATTAAACTCATGTTGGTGAACCGATTAGAACATAATTACCTGTAATCTAAATGTGAAACTTGACTTTACTAGAAGAAAATTAAAGTGAAGTGCTTAATCACTCTTTCGCAAAAAGCTTTTTGGATGGAAAACTTTCGAAAGGCTGTCTTGGATGAACGTCCAAATGGGATTTCTCACGTGTTGCTTTGAGGTAGTGTTTTTTGGCTTTTGTTTCTAATATATTTTTCTTATGAGAAGAACATTTAAGATATTCCCACTAGAATGGATGGGTTTTCTATGTTTTCGTGAGAATTACTTTTCCTTAATTCACTTATTAATGACCCGAACACAGTTAACYTCTTTACTTCACTTGAGTTCGACAGTTCAAACTCTCGTACTCTAATTTATTGTACTAAAAAAGTACTTATTAAATAGTACATTCAATGTTTCATATACTAATTTATTTGATATCAAATTAATATCTTCCCTATGATACTATTCAATTATTTAATTTTAAATATTGAAACTCTCTCTATATATATTTATAATTTATTTTTCAAAATATAATTTTCACAAAAACATCCGATCATCTGCAGCGATATACATTTAAATACACAAGTACCTTGAATATATATAAAATGTTTAAATCTTATTTCAATTTTTTACTTTTGATTCATTCTATTTTAGTTTTGAATTTAAAATATCTATTTTAGTTTCTAAATTTTCTTGAACTCACTAATTTGCCATCAAATTTTGTCCTTCCCTATGCCCAATTTCAACTAGCTGGTATGATTTTAATATATGTATATATTAACACGTTTATACATTCTTTATATAATTACATCATTCATGTGTTAAATAATTGATAGCAATAA
Organism: Momordica charantia; assembly: GCF_001995035.1. The sequence continues at coordinate 3,904,948 of NW_019104491.1, forward strand.
TGCCAAAAACTTGATTAATTTTCACAAGCTGAATAACTAAATTTGATATGTTATAAGATTAAATGTCAAAATGTAATAAACTTACAACTTTGTAGACTAAAATGAATTTTATAACAAATATTTGTATAATATAAAATTAAGTAGCTTATTTGGTTAAATGAATTGATCCAGATGAAGAGTCAACTTGAGCTTAACTTAATGTTGTGTTATAAATATATATCTTAAAAATAAAAATAATAAAAAGATCCAAAAGAAGGATCCGCCTGGCCCAGATATGGTCCATTTCAGATCCTTGCAATTTTGGCACTTGGGCCGTCCACAAATTCTTGTAACCCAACAATAACGATGGGCTTGGAAAAACCCTGTATAATAGATTGTAAAAAATATTTCTTTCAACTTTCCAAAATAATTTCAAATTTATGTTTTGTTTTTGAGTTAAACAATAGGGTCGGAATCATCAATTTTTAGAATAATAACAAGTATTTTGATCGATTTACCTACGCTTGGATCTATAATTTTAGACTAAATTTATTTTAAACTGTCACTATAATTCTATATTTATATTTTTTTTATTTTTTATGATAGTATTTGTAGCTTTCGTGTCTCTGTAAGTCTTTGAAGCTTTGAGGTACCACCTATTTTAAGGTCTCAAATTCAAGTCATTTATTGTCACAATGTTATTCAACTCAGACAAAAAAAAATTGGATCTACGTTATTAATTTTGTTTAGTACAATATATAGGAAGGGAGGATCGCGGAAAAAAAAATTGTTATGCAACATAGGATATTAAGAAGAAGGTAAAAATGAAATAATGAGGATGGGTGGAGGGCAATTTGGAGAATAGTGAGAGCCACGTCAGCTGGGTGGAAAATGAAATGGAGGGAAAAGCAAAAGACAGAAGGTAGAATGGTTGACGATCCCGATGAAGGGGTTTTCTACGAGTTTTCCTTTCACTCCCCCACCTCATTTTCAGCTTTCCCTTTTCCCTACAAAGTGCAATATTCTCCCTCTCTCATTCAACATTCTTCATTCCTATTATTATTATTATTATTATTATTATTATTATTATTATTATTATTATTATTATTATTATTTTACCTTTCATTTTTCACTTTTTTAGAAATGTTTTTTTTTCTTTTTCTTTTCTTGCTAAATTTTGAAAAGAAAAAATTGATTTTAGGAGCTCCTCCTCTAAATGTTTTTTGTTTTTACATTTTTTTCCCTTCCTAAGAACTATAATTCTTCACTAACATTTTTCTTTCTTGAAATTCTTTGGTACTAAATCCAAGTATTTAGGAAGAACAGATCGATACCGTCATTTTCTTCATGAATATTTTTTTAATTTTAGTAAACCTTTCAAAATAGATGTAGTTTTGAATATATAATTTATAATTATTTCCACGAGTTAGACCACCCTCTCTCTAACATGATTGGAATGAAAAAATTAGCATAAAAAAATCAAGATAAAACAGAAAGGGAAAAAGAAAACAAAAATGGCTCCTCAAGCTATGAGAATGCCCAGGCCAAACAACAAAATTAGAAAATAATAATAATAATAATAATAATAGACAAAACTAATGAAAGTAGTAATTTTAATTAGAATTCAATGGTTGAAATTATTATAAACTAGATAAAAAAAAGAATTCCTATAGATTAAATAAATGTTTGAAAACTATTTTTTTTCCAAAAAAAATATAAACATAAAAAGTGCAACTGAGATTTTGAAATAATATATATATATATATATATAATCATTTAAATAATATATATATATATATATATATATATATCACAAATATTAGGAAGTAAAAAGGTTCTTCAAACCTAAGAGTAAGAGACTCAACAAAATCTATCCCACGGATTGGAACGATCAAGCCAACGTTGGTCCTGCACTGCACTCCCACATTTCGACCGACCAACAATAATATATCTATTAGATTTATTTTTTATTTTTTAGTTTTATTTCTTTATTTTGACAATAAATTTGATAACAAAAATAAAAAATAGTATATACAAGGGAAACTGAATAAAAATAATGAAAAATATGAGAATAAATAAAAAAATTAAATTGAAAAAAAAAATAGTATGATTGGTTGTTTGATAAATCGACTGAATCGTAAAAATTGTCAGTTTGAGACGTCAAGCCCTATTCAAACTTAATAATTTTTAAATGAAATAGATGCTTCAACTTATAGGTATACATTAATTAACTTGAATAATAAACTATACTCAAAGTTGGTAATTTTAAATATCAATATAAATAGCAAAGCAGACCATGGATGCAAATTAATTTCACATCACAATAATTGAAATCTAAGAATGAACAAGAGACCTCCCGATCAAATAATTAATTCTTAGAAATTAAAAATAATGGTCCAAAAAAAAAGAAGAAATTATAGGGTCGCCTCCTCGGTCCTAAGCCAATTATAGGTTAGGTCCCTCTGTCTAAACTGAAAATTTTCTTCACCTTCCCCTTCATTATTCTTCTCAATCATTGCCCTTCGATTCCCCACAATTTCAACACTTCCCAACCAAAAACAATTCAAACATTTAATAATAATTCTTAATACTTATTTTGTCTTTTCCTTGTTTACAAGCCCATTTGAAATTTTGTCAAAAAAAAGAAAAAAAAAAGACCATTTGAAATTAGATTTGAGCTATGTTCGCTTTGACAATTCAATRGATAATATGATAATTTATATTAATCCTTCATGGATAATATGAGTCATTGTTTTATTTTTCCTTATTTTCTTAAGTTTCATCACAATATACAACGAGTTAAAATGTATCTCTAACTAAAATATTGTAAGTTCGAATACTCATCCGTTGTAAAAAAAAAACTTATGAATAGTATCATAAATACGCGTTCAATATTTTTATTTTTGCATGAATTATTAAAACATACCATAATTGAGCCTCAATTTTCAAATAATTGTCTAACATAAAGTATCGTACGCGTGTCGTGCATGATTATCATTTTATCATCATGTGGGTCTCAATTATTTTCGTACTGCAGCTAGCTTCCTACTCGTTGGCCACAACTTTTTCATGTACATGGTATATATTTCCATGTAATCTAGAATAAAATTTTACAGTAATGTTTTAATTGCATGCATATTATTTTTTTTTTTAAAGCATTATGCGGAAGAAATTAAAGCTTTAACGCGAAATCTAAGATCATAAAATAAAAGTGTTGGTAGGTTTATCAATGAACACCATTCATTCTAAATAAGTTATAGAATAGTGTAATATTTTCTGTCTAAATTTTTATTAGTTTCATTACATAAGCTTAACCAAAATTTTTCTTTATAGTACAATATGAGGTGGGAGATCGAACTCATAATCTTTTAATTATATATATTAATTACCGCTGAGTTATGCTCATTTTGGGTAACTAAATTGATTCTATGGACATGTCATTTTAATGTTTGAAGATGGTGTTAATAACAAGAAAGACTAAATATACCTTTGAAAAAAAAATAGTTATACTCAAAAGTTTCAAGAGGTATACAAATATTTTTTAAATTTAGGGACTAAATGGACACAAATATGAACTTCTAAAATAAAAAATTTAAACAATATTTGATAACGAACAAGTTTATTTTCTTTTTTATTTTTATAAAAACGATGCCCAATTTTATAGTTTTGAAGATATTTTTTGAAATCTTTAACAAAATTTCAACCAAGAACATACAAATTTGAAAACATTGTATAGCATTCAAAATTCAAACTAGGATTTAAAGAAAAATCACAATGTTAAGAACTCACTTTTTTTAAGAGGGATTAAAAGAAAAATTAAAAACGTGTCAAGATACCTATGTTCCAACTGGATACATAATAGACATATCGAAATGATTGTATCTCAAATAACGAATTCAATTTTTGTTTTTTTTTTAATTAAGTTCAGATATATTAGTTTTTCCTCTTTATTATTATTATTATTAATTTTCCTCCTTTAATTTGTTATATAGTTTTCACAAACATTTTCAAAATCGTATTTTCATTTTTGATTTGAAAATATATTTTCAATAGAAGTGAAAATTTTACCTATAAAATTGTAGAAAATAAGCCTAACTTTTAAAAAGGGAAACTAAAAACAAAAGCATTATCAGCCCCG
>NW_019104491.1:3924284-3941284 GCF_001995035.1 Momordica charantia
TTTTTTTGTATTTTGTTTTATTTGGGTTTATTGTAAATGTATATTTGTGTGGCAGGCATCAACAGCAGAAAACTGGAGATTCATGGTCGACTTGGGATAATCTGCCATGCAATTTTGGAGCATAAACCCATTGTTAATGTGGATAATATAGGTCCTCAGTACCAAATGTTCGAGTAAGAGATTAAATTTTGAAGTAATTTTTTCTTTAATTTTTTATGATCTTGGAACTAAGCCCAATTAATTATTTCCCTAATTATGTCTCCCTGTCTCTAAAGTTTTTGCGACAAAAGCTCAGAGGAGATTAAGCAGTTTCTTCTACAGTACTGTCTGAAGCAGATTTTGGAGGATTACAATATGATTCCAGATCCAATGTCCAACTTCTACGATGCCCTCTGTGTCGGAATTGACTGGTTTGAAAATCTCAACACCGATGGATTCTTTCAACTGTCTCCCGACAATTCTGGTCCGTTGCTTCTGATCTTTTGTTCTTATCTCAAATAATTTAATTTAATTTTCCATCTTTTCACTTCCATCACCAAAAACTGAAAAATACTTGTTCCGGAACAGTAAAGATAAAAGTCAAGTATTTTCCACGAAAGTTGACTTTCTAAATAATTTTGATAAAAGTTTAGGTCTATTTCATATCTATTTCTTTTTATTTTTCGTTTTTAAAAATTAAATAAAAGACCATTAATTTAACCTAAGTATTTATTTGTTTTGTTATAGGGTTGTTGAAAACATTTTTTTAAAATTTAGTTTAAAATTAAAAAATAGTTTTTTTAATTTAATTAAAAGTTTAAATATTTTTTTGAGTTGATTAAAAAATTATATATATGTTCAAGAGAAGTAAGAAAATTAACTAATGAAATGGTAAAAGAAAAAGTTGAATCGAGGGTCATAAAATACAAACTTTTTCACTTTTTGAACAATTACTGAATATTTCATATAATTGTGGTTAGTATAAACTACTGAAATCCCTCAAACCTTCAATTTTGTGTAGAAGATGAGGACATGGATCAGCCTCCTCCGGAGTTCCAAAACGAGCCGCCGGAGCGGCCTCCGAGGCGACCCTCTCTTGCCGCACAGGTTTGTTTTCACTTTCTTAATTATCTACAAAAATCTTTCAAATTCTAAAAATTTAAGGCGCCACAGATTTTATTATTATTTTTTGTTATTATAATATTAACAACAACACAGAGGGCGAGAACGGGAAGAATGACGGTGAACGATGTGTGGCAATATCTTCATCTGCCCATATCGGAGGCTTCGAAGAAACTCAACGTTTGCAACACTGTGTTGAAGAAGATTTGCCGCCGGAGCGGTCTCAGCCGGTGGCCTTACAGAAAGGTGGCGTTATTTATTTATGTTATTTCAGAAATTGAAAATTTGTGTGTTTAATTATTTATAATGGTACGGTGCAGATACGGAGTTACGAGAGGCGAATAGCGGCGCTGAGAGCGACGATGAATTCAAGCTATGGAGATACGAGGGCCCGAGCAGAGGCTGAAATCGAAAGGGTTCAAAAAGAGCTCGCTGATTTTTGTGCTGGAATTAGAATATAAATCCCTTTTCTTTTTCTTTTTTTTTTTTGGAATTATTTTGTAAGTTTTTGGAACTACACTCTTGAGTTGTGTATTTGAAGTATGATTTACTTTTTGACTCGCATATATTCATTCCACTGCCGCGGTTTTGTTAATTATTTCAATAATTTCTTATCTTCTGCCAATATTTAGATGCCTACAAGATTCGAGTTTGTTGGCTTAATTACTCCATATAAGGGCAAGTAGATGGCACAATTTGCTAACAGTACTGTATTTCTTAACACGTTAACTGCAATGTTTTTGGATTATGAATGAAACTAGAAAGTCTTTGATTATATGTCCACATCTCTTGCAAACAAGATTTATCTTAAAGTCTTTAAAACGTACGATCATGTGTGTAAGGCATGCATTTTTCCTCCTTTGTGCTCTTGCATCCTCGCCAGTCATGCCAAGAGTAGAGTATCAAACAACGACAAAGCATGAGAGGTAAAGAAACTTTATTAAAGCATCTTTGTTTAAGTTTTGAGAAAGACAGAAGAGGTCGTAGAGACATATCTTATCTTATCGTATTTCAAAAAATATAAAACATGTAATAGTTTTAGTGTTTCTCCGTTCAAACTAAATACGGGAGAAACAAAATTGATGAAACGGGAATTGATTTTTGTAATTGTAACTATTAAATGTTAATATTTTGCTTATTAATTCGCAAGAAGAAAATAGATATTAGACTTAATAGGACATGAGAATCGAAGAAGGATAACAATGAATACGATTGTACTGAAGGGCCTATACAAGGCCCAATAGTCTTGGGCTGCGGCCCAATACTCAAAACCTCACATTCTCTGGTAAAATGAAAATGGCGGCAAACTGGCGGGGTCCACCCACCAGCTCAGCTTCAGATCATATTTCTGGGACCTCATCTCATCCCTCCAGTTCAATCACCATTTACCGCTTCTTTGGTTTTAGGGCTCCCATTTTCCTCTCTCTCTCGGCCCAAATTCTCTCTCCGGACTTTTCCCCATTTTATCGAATTCATTTAATTTTATTTTCCTTACCGATTCAAGTCCGACCTCTCTCTCTCTCTCTCTCTCTCTCTCTCCTCCTTCCACTGTCGTCTCAGAGGTCAAATATTTGGCTGTTTTTTTCCCTCCCTTTGCTTTCTCTTCTCCATTCTTCCCCGCTACGCTTCTCGATCTGTAGTTCATTCTTCTCTTTCTAAATTTCCCTCCCTCATCCGCGCAGTTCACTGCTCTCTGTATCGCACCTGTTGCGCTTCAACTTCTACTTTGAAGGTGAGAGTTGTAGCCTATGGACGGGGGTGCTCAGTACAATCCACGTACCGTGGAAGAGGTCTTTAGGGATTTCAAGGGCCGTAGAGCTGGTTTGATTAAGGCTCTCACTACTGGTAAACTTTTACTTCAAATTGCCTCGCGCTTTGCAGCCTTTTCGTGTTCTGAATTTCCCTTTTACTTCAATTTCATTAGATTTTTACGAGTTCTGCTTTCCTTGTTGCAGATGTCGAAGAGTTCTACCAGCAATGTGATCCGGGTTAGGTTTTATCGCTGCTTCTTAATGTTTTTGGATTCTAGAGTGCATTGTGGAGAAGAAATGTTGGAAGTGATGCATAGGAGAAGTAGTTCTCACTAGGAACCGAGATTTGACTGCTGCAAATTTCGACTAAAGTGCTAATATAATCGATCGATTTTGATATTGATGCGTCCGACTTGGTCGAGAATTTGCGTCGGCTTATTTTTTATTTTCATTTTTTGATAGTCTATAAGGTGTGCATGTGTAGGAAGTCTTGATATACTTCATAACAAGATCTTTTGATACATATATAGCAGTTAAGAAAGAAACAATAAGGACGTTATAAGCTGTTGCCTATTTCCAATGGAACTCTTGTTTGATTTGTAACTGAAGTTTTCTAAAATTTTACGGTTACAGAGAAAGAAAATCTCTGCCTTTACGGATTTCCTAGTGAGCAGTGGGAAGTCAATTTACCTGCGGAAGAGGTGCCTCCGGAGCTTCCAGAACCTGCACTGGGTATTAATTTTGCCAGAGACGGGATGCAAGAAAAGGATTGGCTATCCTTGGTTGCAGTGCATAGTGATGTTTGGCTGCTTTCTGTGGCATTTTATTTTGGAGCTAGGTTTGGATTTGATAAGACAGATAGGTATGTGTTCCTCTGACCTGGACTTTGCAGCTTTTTATTTATAATTCATGGTATGTTTTTCACTGGTTGTAGCGAAGGCCAGGGTATGAGCTTCAACTCTCTCTCTGTCTTTTAGTTGTCTTTGAGTAGACTTAATCTAATATTTCGTTCAATGCTCTCTCAATTCATGTGTTCTAAGGAAACTGTTTTTCTTTGCCCCTGGATTTCTTATTTTATTGGGTATTGGTGATAGGTAGAACGCAGCCCTATATATGCTTTCTATGGTCAAAAATTTAGAAATGGGAGTTTGTTGTGGTATGTTATATTCTGGCTATTGTTTTGGATGAAATTTGTATGGCTAATCTCTTTCTCATAGGTTTTTTTCTAACTGTTTACTTATTATTTTCTCGCATCATAAGTTTTATACTAGGAAGCACAAACAAGTTTGGGTACTGTTTCTGTGTCTTATTCTTGCTCGATATGTGTTTGGCTTTGGCACTTGTGGAACATATTGGACATGTGTTGGGTACTTGTCTGATGAGACACATTAACACTTGTTGAACACTTTTGATGGACAATATCGAGCCCTTCATTTCAAATGTTAAATTATTTATTTTTTATTGTCTGAAAATTAATCAAACATAAAATGAAATATGGGAGAAACATAACAAATTTGGATAGTAGAAAACACCAATGCTTTCTTTAAAAGCATTTAAGCATGTAAATATAGCCGATTGAATTTTTTATATAATTTTCTATTCAATGTTGAGTCACTTGGAAACATGTTTATTTGGCTCTAGATTCTTTTTCTACGAGGCATTGCATCATTAAAAATACGATATACATAATAAATTAACTTCCTGAAGCATCGTAAATTTTATTTCATCCCTTATTTTATTTTTTAAAAAACTCATCACTACTATATCTTCTTCTAAATAAAAATATCATAAACTGAAGCATGTTTTTAAAATGAAAAACATTGAATGTATGAGATGTTCTAACATTTTTTTTTTTATAAAATGTATACTGCATGCCCTTTCCATGCTCGTGTCCTGATTTTATATAAAATGATGTGTCACGTTGCCTATGGCATGCTGTAGCTTTTATATCCCTGATATACATGTGGGGTTATCGAAAGGATATGTTCTCTTGGCATGTTTTTCAAAGTTATGTATACTATGGATACTGATTCTATTTCATTGTTCTGGATATTTCATTACACATGTTTGACATAAGTTTAGTTTTGTAGAAATATAAATTATACCTGGCTGGATTTAATAATTTTATTTGAGAGTTGATGTCCAAGGATTTTTGAATTGCCCGCTAAGTTGCTAGGCCTTATCATCTTGGATTGAAGCTCTTTTTTATATGGATAATTTTGTTGACTCCTTTTGCTTGGCTGTATTTTTGAATGGCCTTTTGTATTCTTTTCCCTTTTCTAAGCTTGGTTTTCCATATCCTTTAAGGGCTTTCCTGGGTGCATTTTCCTAGAATGAGAAGAACAAAATTAAAAATTATGTTATAGAGTGAACAATAAATGCAGGTTTTTTTTTTCTCTCTTCTGAATTTTTATGTTTGTATTGGTCAGCTTAGGGGAGTTTAACAGTGATCTAATTTATAACATCAATGGTTACAATATCCTGTCTTAAATGCATACGTTTTACTTCTTTGTTTTGCTCCAGATTGAACAGTCAATGTAGGGGTGATAAGAATAAACGCACGTTGCTTTGTTGTGGTTTCTTCATAAGAAAAGAGTCCATGACAGAGAATTCACATTTCTGTTGCTTTTGTTGCAGGAAGCGTCTATTTAATATGATAAATGATCTTCCAACAATATTTGAAGTGGTGACAGGGACAGCCAAAAAACAAGTTAAGGATAAATCATCAGTTTCAAATCATAGCAGTAATAAATCTAAATCAAATCCAAAGGTTTGAAAGAATTTTTTTATCCTGCATTCTCCCTTTATTTTGTTTTTCTAGCCACTTCGGCTTAAAATTGTTATGAACACAGAGCAACTGGTGCTGATTTTTAATTGCTCTAATGGTTTGTCTGAGATGTAGCCTGTAGAAACCAGTCGACCTGCATACTATACTACAGCATTATTTGGTTACTGGTTATTTTTGCTTAATATGTGATGAGGCTACTTACTAAGCTTATTATTTGGCATATATTTTCATTATGCAGCGGAGTTCTGAACCTCAAGTAAAAAATGCGAAGGCAGTCCAATCTAAGGATGAGGACGAGGAAGGTTTGGAAGAGGAAGACGAGGAAGAACATGGAGAAACACTTTGCGGAGCTTGTGGAGAGAACTATGCATCAGATGAGTTCTGGATTTGCTGCGACATATGCGAGAAATGGTTCCATGGGAAGTGCGTCAAGATCACCCCGGCTAGGGCAGAGCATATTAAGCAGTATAAATGTCCATCTTGCAGCAACAAGAGAATGCGACCCTGATGTTTGCTTACTCAGAGAATGTGGTATTTATTAGCAGCAACTCTCCCTCCCTCCCCAAACTAAAGGAAAGGGGAAAAGTGGAAAAAGAACTAAGAGATTGTCAAATGCTGTTCTCCTTAGGTTGACCGCTAATTGTGTATTAGGATTAGTTTAAACTTTAAATTAGGACCACTTTGGTTAGGTTGGAAATCACATTCTATGTTATTTGTGGACAGACTCCTTTCTGTTTGTGTATTGTATGAACTCCATGTATTTTGTGTGTGGCATAATATGTTCTTGTCAAAGTTTGTATTCTGCTTCAGGATCGGGCCGATGGGATGCAGTTTTACGATCAAACGTGCAATTAGGAGAGGTTTGGTTGTCTTGGCGGGTTCATCAGTTGAAGGTTAGCCACCCTCTCATTCCATCTCTCATCTCTTAACTTAAAAGAGTGTAAAAACCCACCCAGGATTAGGGAATTAGGAGTCTCAGGATTAAGAATTAGGCTTAACATCCTGACTCAAATATATGTTTTAGATTAGTTTACTGTCTTGGGACCGCAATGATTATGTTGGTTAAGGCATATATCGATCAAGAGGCTAGATGTTTGAGTCACCTCGATAATAAATTACTAAATTGTTACGTACTAAAGTTCAACTACTAAATTATGAATAATTTGAAAGTATATGAACTAAATGATTACAAACTAAAGTAGTTTAGGGACCCCGTTGAACACTAGATTAATTATCCCAGACCCAGAAAATTCATCAAGGATCTGGAGCTGGAGCTGGGGTTCTTCGTCTACATAAACACGAGTAGTTAAGCTTCATCAACTGACGAGTAATGAGCTGGACAATCTTTCCCAACAGGAGAAGACACACCGCAGCAAAAACTGCAAACGCCACATAAATAAATCGCTGCGACACTCCAGGAGTGAAAAATCTTAGGGAGATTCCATAAGTAATCCCCATGGAACTCACCGCCACCCACATCTTCAGAATCAGAACCCACAGAAAAATGGGATTCCTATACGGCAATCCAGTGGACAGCAGAATAATCACAATCAGCGAAGCCGTGAATCCCGTCGTGTTCCACGAAACATACCGGTTGTAATTCAATGGGTCTTTTCCGGCCATTATCGACGTTCCGGCCGTGTGATTTTCCTTCCCCGACGCCTTGTCGTCTTGCCACACGCCGCCCGGCGGGCTCACTCCGGCCTGGAAAGCCATCGTTGCGATCAGCGATGCCACCACCATCAACGCCTCTCGCTTTCTCGTAAGCCAGCTTTCGTTCTCGTGACTGCTACTCTGTTTCGGTTTGATTTGATTTTCCGACTCTCCATTTTTGCTTCTGTTGGCTCCGGCGGATGTGAGGGCGGCGGCGATGTCCATGTCCTTTAAATCTCTGTGGCTTTGAGTCAGAATGTCCAGAGCTGTTAACCCATTTGAGTTTACAGCGTTTACTTCGATTCCAGTGTCGTTGATTAGATATCGCACTGTCTGTAAAGCAAAAGTGTTGAATTTTGCTTTAATTTCTTTTGTTTTTATGATATCAACAATTTGTTTAGGGTGCTTTTGGTAATCTCAAAACATAAAAAAGTTTTTTTTTAAATTTTATTTTCACTGTTTATATCATAGAATTTGTAAACCGTTTCCAAAAACGAGTCTCATACCAAACAGATCCATAAAATCCAAGACAACAAGAATTTTCATTACTAAACTAGAGCTAAGTTGAAACCTCTAATTGGTAAAAGATCTCAGATAGAAAAGATAAATAAAAATATACAATATACATAGATTACTTCCTTTACTCAAACCAACGTCAGACTTCCGCTTGGGACAATTTTGCTTCAATTTTACAATTTTGCAATTAATTACTCATTGGATTTGAATCAACGGCAATTAATTATATAAAATTGAACGATTATTACCTGGAGCTGTTTGATGGAGACCGCTAAATGGAGGACAGTGAAGCCATAATCATCCTTAGCATTAACGAAACTGTCATCGGCAGCTGCCACGGTTTCAACCAAAATCCTGAGAGCCTCCAGTTGGTTATATTTGACACACAAATGCAACACCGTTCCGCCGCCGTCCACGGCGGTTCGAGCGGCAGCCGGTCTGGCTCGGACCAGCTCGGCCAATACCGCAACCCGGCCTCTCATGGCCGCAACATGAACCGGGTTCCGCCCATCTCCATCGCTCAACAAGCACAAATTAGCATCCACCGCCACCAAACGCTTCACTATTTCCACAAACCCTTTGGCCGCCGCCAGGTGGAGAGCCGAAGATCCGCCGGAATCCAACTCTCCGGCCAGCTGAGGCCGCCGGTTCAGAAGCTCGTCCACAAAACTCACGTGCCCGAGAAGAGCAGCCACGTGCAGAGGAGTCTCAGTGAAATCGTTGACTCGGTCCAGTAACAGAGGATCTTGTTGGAGCAATTCTAACAAAATTGTTACGTTTCCTTCCATGGCGGCCTCTTGAAGCCTGCTACTTCTTTCGATTCCCGCCATTGATGGCTGGCGCTATCTCTCACCCTTTTCACAGCCTCTGGTAATGGTATAATTGCAGTAACGAGTCGTTTTTGGATATTTTTGCCAATATAATGAATCGAAAAAAAGAAGAGACAAATCCATTAAAACGATGTGTTTGATTATTCAAACTTGCAACATGGCCAACTCATGCCAAATATCTGTCATTACTTTGGATTAATTTGCGCAAGAACCCTTTGGCTCCAGAATTGACATGCCTCCTATCTATCGAGAGGGCTCATCATTCGGGTCACAGTTGGATTGTTAAAGATTTCGATTAAAAAAGAGAACCACCTAATAAAAATTTATAACAGACAATAGACTTAATTATGAGTATTAATATAGTATTCGAGTTCTAAAAGGTTCAAACTAGTATCAGAATTTTTTATGGACCAAAAAATTCATGATCTTGAGAAGGACATGTTATCCATTTGAAAATATATGAATTAAATTGTTACTTTAGTAGAAGTATGGACAAAAAATAATAACTCTTTTGACTCATCCATCCTAACCRGATCTCATTTAGATGGGATGTTCAGCTATTATAAATCACTCCTTACTTGAGTGAAATTGACATGTATCATATCTATCAACGGGACTCATGTATTATATCTCACGTTAAAATGAAAAAAGACCCAATAAAAATTTATAATAGACATATCTATAGTATTAATATGGTATTAGAGCTCTAAAACGTTCAAACTAGCATCCGAATTTTTGATAGGTCGAAGAGAGATATTATCAATTTGAAAGTAAAGTAACTCAATCGTTATTTTAGCGGAACAACAATGTGACTCTTTTGACTTATCCATCTAATGTGACCTTGTCCAAATGTACAAATATTATAAACCACTCGTTGTCTTTTAAACGTGAGAAAAAAAAAACTAATAATGAATTAATCCATATATTTTGTGGACGAGTGAATGCAAAGCATCCACAAAAATCAAATCACGAATAGAAGCCAAGGGAGAAACAACATACACAAATGTCCTTAACAACAATAAATTATCTGCTCTGATCATCAGAAATTATTGTTGATCTGGCAGGCATGTCAAGTAGGCCGGAGGAAGAAGCAGTAGCAGCAGGCAACGAAATTGAAACTGGAGACGATGATCGGAACTCTGCGGCGTCATCAGGGAACCGCTGGGCTCAGGGCGAACGAGAGTCGCTAATGGTAGTCGCAACGTTCGTGGCGGCGGCCGCTTTCCAAGCCGGAATCAACCCTCCCGGCGGCGTCTGGCAAGACGACGGCGACCCCAGATACGAGGCCGGCAAGTCCATCATGGCCGCCAAAAACGAATCTCTGTACGTCACTTTCATCGTCGGCGCAACGCTGTGCCTGGCGGCTGCGCTGACGCAACTTCTGATGTTGCTCAACGATTTCACGAAAAAGGCCCAACTCTCGGCTTCCAGGTACTTTCTCTACTTCACCATGGGCACCGCAATCACCGGCATCGCTTTGGCTTATGGGTCGTCGGTTAGAGCTTTGACGCCGCCGCCGCTCTTGACGCAGGTCCTCTCTGTCCTCGGGGTTAATCTTCTTGTCAGTCTTCTCGTACTCTTAATTTCATTCTACTTTCAGACGAAGAAGAAGAAAGTTTCCCGGTGAAAACAAAAAGGGCAGAAAATTATGATTAAAAGTTTAATTACGCCACGTTCTCTTTTAAGATTTTGGTGATATAAATGTAAAATTTAAAATTTTAAAGGCCTTGTAAAGATAATTGTTCTTTTTCTAATACAACATTTTCTCTTTTGGTTAATTATCCTCCCTTATATATTATAGGTCACCCATTTCCTTAATTTGTATTTTTTATAAATCGGCAAGATGAAGAAAAGATGTTATAGAAGCTTTGTCCTTGGCTTTATAAAGATTATTATGAACTCATTAAATGACTCGATTCTCTCGCTAAGTATCTGGATGTCAAATAATGATCACTTAACTTAAGCACTCCAACCATAGATACTTAAACGAATCACGAAATTTGCTTCTATTTTAATCTATTAAAAGACTCAATAAATCACTTTAAAAAGGGTCAGCAAGAAAAGAAAATTGGGCTTTCATGTTTTCTGCGACCCCATTTTTAATACTTCTTTTTTTTTTTTCTCCATTTATTTTGGCTCCAATTCCCTGCATTTTATTCCTTAATAATTCCATATGCCATCTATTCAGTCTATATTGTATATAATAATGTGTTAAAACTTTGTAATAGAGACTAAAATGACAAACTTTTAAAATTTGACAAAAAAAAAAGATAGGAGATGAATGACACAAATCAAATCGTACATCACTTTACTATATAACTATATATTACCAGAAGGTAAAATTAATAAGCTGTCAATTTTCGATGGCAGTGAGGACAAAATGCAATAAGGAGCTAAATATTTCCTTTCCAAAAATCCTTTGGCGCCCACAGTTCAATTTAAGTTGCTGTTTCTTAGCAAGTTTCCTTAAAAGAAAAAAAAAAAAGTTTTTGATCTCTGATCTCTACGTATATACATAAAACTTGGTGGATAAGTTTGGGCCATTGCGAACTGAACATTAGTACGGCCAATCGCAGGAATGACGAAAATATTAGATTATAGTAAAATTGACCAATTGATTTTTTCTCTAGGAATACATAATTTTATTTAACAAATTTATCCCCGACACAAAATATATAATTTATAAATAAAAAATTACGAAGAATAATTGTATGAAGATGAAGATCTAAATTCAAAATTAAATAAATTAGTAGCTTATTTGAATTTGATATTTTGTAGAAGAAAAAAAAAAATTAAAGAAACCACTTGGTCTCATTTCTATTATAAAAACTACAATAGAGATGGGAGGTTAATTCAACCTTCAAAAGTCGTCGAAATTTATTTTTCAAATGGTAAGTTAACCTTCCAAAAGTTTCAAGTCTTCGATAATTGTTAAATTAGTTGGCGATAATTTGTTAGTTTCAAATACCTTTCTACCTTTCTTTTGAAAGGTTTTATCAAATTCCAACGATCATAATCACATTCTCAATCATTTTTAAACCTGCAAAAAAAAAGGTTATTAATTGACATTTGTAAATCTTCCACAAAAAACATCAGGTAGAATTTAATAGCATTTAAAATTCATTGTTCAAGAGATAAATTCATTCAAATAAAATAACAATTACAAGGAATAAAACCAAACTCATCAACTATACGTGCATGAAAGAATGCTCATATATAGAATTGTTTATCTATATGAAAGTAACAGGTTGTTTCTTTTATGGGGTTTTAAAAGAACTAAAGTCTTTTTAATGACTAGGTGTCTCGGAGGTTACTATTTTATATTTTTTTCGATGGTTTTTAATAACCTTCGATGAGACTGTATTTTCCTTTCGATAAGAATTTTTAAATATATATCTATTTCAGAGGTTACTAAAATCTCCGATAAAAAAAAAAAGAATTGTTTTTAAAGGTTATATAAATACCTTTGATAAAAGATAATACATTTTTCTCTAATAATATCTATACATAAAAGGAAGGACGAAAATCTACTTTCGAACGGGATAAACGGAAACGGGTGATGGAGAAAAATGGAACCAGCCGAAGAGGAAGGTAGATAGAGACAGACGATCGGAGGAAGAACGAACGACCGGAGGAAGAAAAACGGACGGTGAAGAAGAAAAGGGTTTCGAAAATTTAAATTGCAACTTTCCAATTTACCATTTCTAGATTTATAAAATTATTTAATATTGGGTGGATGCTTAGAATGATATACTAGTAATTTGTGTTATGGGTACCATCTTAATTAGTACTATTTTAGTACAAAAGTTTAAATTTTATATATTTAAATCTTTTTATGTAATTATGATTCCTAAATAGACTATCAATGTATTTAATCCCAATAAGTAATATGGTTGAGACAGAAAGAACCAAAGTCCAACCCCTACCCACACACACCAATTTATATGTAATGAATATAAAAGGACAGTTCCGTTAAAGTAATAAAAGTTTCAAAACGAACGATTGCTACGAGAATAACAAAAACAATCTACATGTCTGTTCTGTTCAATTTGTTAAGATATATATCATGGCTTCGAATTCTCATCCCTTTCACACATGACTAGAAAAACAAAAACAATCCACGGAGGAGTAGAAACAATCACAGCTATATAGAAGCAAGACGATACTAAATCTATCTAATTAAACAAATACAACCAATAATAAATGTGCAATTAAAATAATAAATTAGACAAATGAGGTCGGTCTTAAGGCAATACAAGAAACTCAGTCTTTTTGGAGAGGACTGAGAAGCTCTCCTGCCCTAACATCTTATATAATATAGACACAAATCAAGATATGAAAAATAAAAGCATATCACATGCTTTCTAAATTATATCATCAAAGCCCATATAAACTACAAAAAGACAAAAGGTGTCCCTTTTGGACAAACAAAACTCAAATGTAAATACACAAAACACAATACTCTAATTCAATAAATACAATTCTACCTTCCCTAAGAAGAGTCTAATGAATCAGAAAACATAACATATTGTATAATACATATACAAATGTAATGTTAAACAACAACCAACGGTCAGAAACAACGACCAACATAACAAACAACAAACAACTGCCACAAGAACAATCAATAGTAATGTGTTGATAGAGAAAATGATGCAACTGAAATGTACACGCAAAAAAGAGGGAAAGAAAGTTCTCAACGTCAATGTTAATATATTTTCAAACCTTTAAATCAACCAATACAATCTATTTTACGAGTTAGAAAATGCAGAGAAAAAAGTTAGCTAAATTGAAGGTCCAACAGAGATTCAACAAACAATATTCCAAGAATGACTAAAACTTGAATGAAACAGGATTCAATAGCTTTGTTGGAAAACACCTTGACCTATAAATCACATAATTTTCAAAACCAATCAAACTATGCAACAACGGACAGCATTGATGAGAAAAGCACATATTCAGTAAAACCCAAGCAAGGTTATCAGACAAAATAGAGCTACATCTACTTCTTACTCAATATCTAACACCTTATACAAAACATTTAGAGAAATAACAATGTAATATTATGAAAAAAAACATTGCTCAAAACAACACCGGAACAACAACAACCAAAGGTCATAACCAATAACAATGACCAAAACAATAAACAACAAACAACCACCACAAAAACAATCAATAGTAATGTATTGAAAGAGAAAATGCAGCAGAAAATCCAATACTCCCTATAAGAATGGACATCTTGAACAAAAGAGGATTCAATAGCTTGACAAGACACCTTGATCAAGAGAACCCGCTATCTAAGCCGTCAATAAACCAGCCACATGGAGAAAGAAAGAGAGAGGAGATATACTAGAACAATAAATGGAGAAAACTCCATGTATTTCTCATCCACAAGCAAAAATAAAAGCTTTGTATAAATAAGCAAATCGTAAATAATAATCCTAACCAACTCCAAGATAATTCTAACCAAAACAAATCCTCCAAACAAGTAACATTGAAACACACAATACTCCAATAATAATAAGAAGGGATGGAGAGAGAATGAGGAAAGGAGAGAGGAAAAGGAGGAGAGGGAGAGGGAAAAAGAAGGGAGATAGGGCACAGGGAAAAAGAATGGGGAAACAAGAGAGGGAGAAAAGAAAGGAAAGGAGGGAGGAAGAAAGAGAGAGTGGGCGAGAGAAGGGAGGATTAAGGAAGAATAATGAGAAAGAGGGGGAGAGAAAATGAGGTAGGGGACAGATAATACACAAAGGGCAAGTGCGCCCACCAAATAAAAATAAAGGTTTAGAATGAGAATTTTTGGACAGAAATCCATTACCACAATAACCAGAAACTTGAACAGTTGAACAAATATTGCATAAAAATAATTTGATGCTTGCAAAGTCCAGTCTATTTCTGATGGACTTGGAGTTTAGGGTTTGAGAACATAATTGTCCTTGCTATCGTGAACATCTGGCAGTCTTAGTTTTATTGTGTGAAATCAATTAAAGCATGAAAAAAAATGATAAGAAATAGAACAAGGAGAAACTCCAGCAAAAAAATAAAAGGAAAAAGGGAGAGAGAAAAAAACTCAGAACAAGGCTTGGCACTCTAAGAGATTAGTTGTGATTTGTGTAGGTAGTGTAGTTACAGGGAAAAAAAACATGAAACTTCATTGGAAAATATTAAACGTGATTAAATCACCAATAAACTCAAAAGCTTAAGCTTATGAGTTAGGGTAAATTTAATCGATTATATGATATCTAACACTCCCCTTCACTTGTGGGCTTGAAAATTTGCACAAGTGAAAATAAATATTAAATAGGGAGGAAATGACAATACAAGAGTTCAAACACAAGACCTCATACTCTAATATCATATTAAACATGATTAAATCACCAATCAATCTAAAAGCTTATGCATATGGGTTAGGTAAAATTTAATCATTCATAGGATATCTAACAAAAAATTATAAGAGACATTCTTCAATTCAATAATAAGTGGAAACAATTTGTTGGAAAGGAGCTGGCCGACCCTTCTACTGATCTAACATGCTAAGAACACTTCCCATGAAAATATAACTAGGGCATACGATGTTATGAAGCGAGAACTTAATTTTACATCTAAGTTTAACAATTCATTCATGGAGAAACTCCAGCAAAATAATAATAATAATAATAAACAAATAAATAAAAGGAGAGAGAATAAAAAAAACCTCAGGAACAAGGCCCAGCAAACCTATGAGATTAGTTGTGATTTGTATAGGTAGTGTAGTTACAAAAAAAAAAACATGAAAGTTTATTGGAAAGTAAAACTAGGTGCTACTAGTATTCCCCATGCTAAACATAATATTTCTAAACATAAATTATGTAAAATGTTCATGCATGCCTGAGTTTGAGAGTCAACCAAGCCTGCAAGGGGATCAAAACAAGGTTTTGGCCCCCTTGATCTGAGTAATATCACTTTTTCAACTTTAAAGAAATTTATTCATATCATAATATTTCAGATTCCAGTGAGTGAATAACAAATATATTCTGCAAAAAAAAAAATGACAAATTCTCTAAATACAAAAAGTAGAACAGTTGAATATATGTTATGGGTGTTGCCATAAAGCAATATGTACAAAACCTTTAAAGGAAAATAAGTTTTAGAGGGGGACAAAATTTAGAGAGAAATGTATGTTTTGCCATCAAACTCCTGGGCTCTGTTTGAGAAAGGAGTAGAAATCACCCCATAATATTAGGAAATTGAAGACATTTAAAACAGTACACAGGAGCTCCATATAAACAAGAAGAAAATAAGATTCACTTCATGTAAACTTACCATTAGGAAACGTGTGATGTCTGCCCATTGGCAACTGTAGGGTAAAGCAACATAAGATATGCACCTAATACTAGGAATAGAAAGGAATAGAAACCACCCCATAATACTAGGAGATCGAAAACATTGAAGAATGCACACAGGAACTCAAAATATGAACATGAAGAAAATAAGATTCACTCCATGTAAACTTACCATTAGGAAACTTGTGATGTCCATTGGCAACTGCCGAGTAAAGCAACATAAGGTATGCACCTAATACTAGGAATAGAAAGGAATGGAAACCACCCCATAATATTAGGAGATTGAAGACATTGAAGACAGTATACAGGAGCAAAATATGAACAAGAAGAAAATAAGATTCACTTAATGTAAACTTACCATTAGGAAACTTGTGATGCCTGCCTATTGGCAACTATAGAATAAAGCAACATTAGATAGGCACCTACCTGTCGTACTGCAAAATATAATGGAACTCTTCAATAGTGGACTCAAAAAGTGCTTTGTTCCCAATTGAAAAGACAATTTGATGAACTTTTGCAACATGAAAGAAAAAATAATTAAGCTAGAAAGAAAATACATGTTCCACTGAGTTTTAGAAGCTATTTTCACGAGGCTAGAAAAAAGTTACTGAACAGTCACCACTTTTAATTACCGAAAAAGAGCAAGCTGGGTTTTACTTTTGTCATGACTTCATTAAACAAACACTTTTGATCAATATAATGCAATGATTAACAAAAACTTCCGGTAAACAATCCATTTTTTTAAATGCAATGAAATCCTTATTTCTGAGGACAATAAAATTCACTTAATCTAAACATACCATGTGATGCCCCACATTCCCAGATCAATGAAGGGAGAAACATAAGATATACTCCTAAGGGTTGACAGAATAGAACTCTTCAACAATGGAGAAAGACAATGCTTTGTTTCTCAATAGAAAAAAGGGTTCAACGAAATTTTGAAATGTGACAGAAAAGATGTTGATAACTACCCACTAAACACCTCATAGAATTGTCGTCCTTGACATGCAACCTGCAATGTGGTTCTCCATACTACAAA
>NW_019104491.1:3941464-3955416 GCF_001995035.1 Momordica charantia
GCCATCTAATACCAAATTAGTAAGGTGATAACTTACAAAATGCTGGTAGATGGACAACAAAAACTTTCAAGACATGAATTAAGGAAGTTAATTCTTAATTAGTAAGGTGATATCATACAAAATGCTGGTAGATGGACAACAAAACTTTCTTGACATGAATTAAAGATGTAAATTCTTATTAGGCTCATCCATGGCTATTCTACCATCCATATGCACAAAACTTAGGTTGCCACCTTGGCAACAAAGGGAGGGAGGGAGAAAGATAGACGAGAGAAAAAATAACGGAGGTGGAGACGTCCATGCCAAAGATAAAAATGTCATGCTAGAATAACGACTTTAAGCATCAATCAAGTTACCTTCAAATTACTTTGCATGAATTAGGTTTCCTTCGCATTATTTTGATCAATCAAGCCGGAAGCCAAAAGTTGACCAAGGAATGAATCAATAATAATCTGCACATAAGTAACACTTTTATATCAATTGACTAGAAAAAGTAATTATGAGGTAATTTGAGGTAAGTTTATGAAATTGGACTAAGAAATCAACAAATATGTACTACCAAGTAACGTGGGGTATTTGAGTCTCAACATTAGATGGAGTAGCAAAGAACTGATGTCCATCCCCTAATATATTGAAGCTCTTCTTTCGAATAACTTATCAACTAGAACCTAAATATTCTTTGTTACTATATGTCCAACAATAGATTAAGCAATATTTTTACTGTCCTCAAGAATCACTAAATAGCATCTTATATATACATAGAGAAAAATGTGATATTATGGAAGAAAAAAAAAACATTTCTTAAAACAACCACCACCAGTGAAACAAAAATAACCACAACGACAACGAAAAACAACAAGAAGATAAATAAGCAAACGGTAAATAATAATCCTAACCAACCACAAGATAATTCTAACAACATCAAAGGCTCATAACCAAATAACATTGAAACACAACAATCTGATAATAGGAATGGAAGGAGGAAAGAAGAGGGAGGGAGAGAGTTAAAGAGGATCGAGAACGGAGGAGAGAGGAAAGGAAGAGATGGAGAGGGAAAGGGAAAGAAAGAGACATAGGAGGGAGGGAGAAAACTAATCAAAAGCACTTATTTAGCTAAGGTCGCCATGCAAGCTTTAGGTATTAAACTTAATTTTACATTAAAACTTGGTGCTACCAGTACTCTATGCATAAACATAATGGTTCTCGACATAATTACATAGAACATCCATGCATGCCTAATCAATTAGAAGGTTGAGAGCTTACCAAGTTGGCAAAGGGGATAAAAACAAGGTTCTTTTGGTGCCGAGTTCTGAAAATACTTGATCTGAGTTACCTAAAAGCCCAAAAGAAGTTATCCATAATAACTGAAGGAAGTAGATCTTTGTGGCAGAGTAACATTACTTCTTAAACTTTAAGAAATTCAGCCATAACATAATCTTTAGTGTTTCATGTTGTCCTTAATAAGTTTGATTCCTGAACATCCATATTGTAAACAAACTTACATTTTAGAACAGAAAACTAAAAATGAGAATATAATCATAAAAAACATTATCAAAGTTGGACGAAGCACATATTAAGCCCTTAGATCAATCCCACTTAGATGAGGGTGAAACCAAAATGCAGTATTAAAATAACAAGAAATAAAACAATAAAAAATACTGTAAATTTTAGGGAAAAATTGCATCGGCTCGTATCAATATAGGGAAGATGAAGAACATGGAAATGGAAATATACTAAAAGAAAATGTATACTTGTTGAGGTAGAGGTTTTCATCCATACTTGGCAGCAGCTGACAAAGAAGTGGAAAAATTACCATCCTGAAAATTCCAACAACCTGCAAAAAGAGAAAGCTCATAACATCATCTTTTCACCTTATTGACGGATAAACAGTTGCAATTGAACTTGACTCAGTATCTTTGATGTTGTACTAAGCATATAATATAACCCTAAGTCCTTGTGGTTTTGCTTTTGGTATCACCAAAAAGGCCTCATTGTAATGGAGATGTTGTCCCTAACTTGCATAGCATAGATCTTCCTCTTACCTTGCCAAAGTGAGACTTTGGTCGCAAACCTAACAATCCTCTCTTCAAACAAAGTACCATGAAGCCTCCCCCTCAAAAACTCATTCATCCATGTCTTATTATGAGCACATCACCTTTAACTAGGCGTCACTCCTCTACACTTACGCATACCACCTGTCAGATAGTGCGACCACGAATTTCCAGAGACTCACCACTTCGTAAGTCACCCGAGCACGACTCTGATAAGGACAAGATACCAACCTCAACATCTCCACATTATATGATATTGTCCACTTTGGGCATAAGCCTTAGTGGTTTTACTTTTGGAATCACCCAAAAGGCTTCATTGTAATGCAAATGTTGTTCCTAACTTATATACCATGAACCTTCTTCTTATTTAGCCAATGTGGGACTTTGGTCACAAATCCAACGATCCTCTCCTCAAACAAAGTACCCCTCAGCATCCCTTCAAAGCGTGATTCATCTGCGTCTTATTATGAGCACATCACCTTTAACCATGCACCACTCATTTTCACAGGAACATATCGCATTGGATAGCTCAACCACAAATTTCCAAAGGCTCGCCACTTTGCAAGGCAACTAGGGATTGTACCTACATTGCTATATGAGGGGCAAAGCCTAATACCATTTGTTAGGGACAAGGAATCACCCTCCACGTCTCCATATTATATGATATTGTCCACTTTGGACATAAACCCTCATGGTTTTTCTTTTGGTATCACCCAAAAGGTCTCATTGTAATGGAGATGTTGTCCCTAACTTATATATCATGGACTTTCCTCTCCTCTAGAAAATGTAGGACTTTGGTCAAAACCCAAACAATCCTCCCATCGTACAAAGTACCACCGCGCCTCCCTCAAAGAGTCGTCCATTCGTGTCTTTTTATGAACACATTACCTTAACCAAGTGTCATTCCTATTACTGGGAGCATATTACTATTGGTAAGCTTAACCACGGATTACGAGAGCTTGGCCACTACTTAAAACACCCGAAGATTCTACCCGTATTGCTAAGTGAGGGGCATGGCTCTGATACCACTTATTAAGGACAAGGAACCACCCTCCACATCTCCACGTTCTATGATATAGTAAACTTTGGGCATAAGCCCTCGTGGTTTTGCTTTTAGAATCACCCAAAAGGTCTCATTGTAATTCATATGTCATCGGATAGCTCAACCACTGATTTCTAAATGCTCGCCACTTTGTAAGGCACCCGAGGATTGTACCCACATTGCTAAGTGAGAGGCAAGGCCTGATATCATTTATTAGGGACAAAGAATCACCCTTCACATATCCATATTATATGATATTGTCCACTTTGGGCATAAACCCTAATGATTTTTCTTTTGGTATCACCCAAAAGGTCTCATTGTAATGGAGATGTTGTCCCTAAATTATATACCATGGACTTTCCTCTCCCCTAGCAAATATAAGACTTTGGTAAAAAACCAAACAATTCTCCCATCCAACAAAGTATCATCATGCCTCCTCTCAAAGAGTAGTCCATTTGTGTCTTTTTATCATCTCCGGTCTATTCTTGGGAGCATATTCCTATTAAATAGCTTAACCACAGATTTCAAAAGGCTCGCTACTTTGTAAAACACCTGAGGATTCTACCCACATTGCTAAGTGAGGGGCATGGCTCTGATACCACTTGTTAGGAACAAGGGACCACCCTCTACATCTCCACATTATATGATACTGACAACTTTGGGCACAAGCCCTCGTGGTCTTGCTTTTGGAATCACCCAAAAAGCTTCATTATAATGCAGATGTTGTTCCTAACTTATGTATCATGAACCTTCCTCTTATCTAGCCAATGTGGAACTTTGGTCACAAATCCAACAACTCTCCCCTTGAACAAAGTACCACCTCTCCCCTCCTCAAAGTGTCATCCATCCGTGTAATGATTCCTATCTGCTTCTGGTAACGAGCGTGTCTTCAAAAGAGGTAACTTATGTACCATGAACCTTCCTCTTATCTAGCAACATCATGCAACTTAGAAAGTGTTTTCAAAAGAGATAAACTGCCATCTGGCAGTTTCATGCAACTAATGACAGTTCATGCAACTAGTAACGAGGATCAAGTTCAATATGTGTCCTAGGTGTCCAAGGCGTGTTCGAAATTTTAAAAAAGAAAGAAAAAGGACACATAAATAGGCGTGTCGGACACAACATGTTTGTACTGTGTCCAACATGGACACTACGCCTAAAATAGAGTGTCTGTGCTTCATAGACGGGAGCATATCGTTGTCAGATAGCTCAACCACGAATGTCCAGAGGCTCGCCACTTTGTAAGGCATTTCTACATAAATGTTGTAATAAATCCTATCCTCTTCTGCTAACGAACGCTAGAGGCATCCAAGAATTCTACCCACATTGCTAAGTGAAGGGCAATGCCCTGATACCATTTGTAAGAGATAAGGAACCACCCTCCACATCTCCATGTTAGATGATATTATATGATGTTATCCACTTTGGGCCTAAGCCCTCGTGGTTTTTCTTTTGGTATCACCCAAAATGTCTCATTGTAATGGAGATGTTGTCCCTAACTTATATACCATGGACTTTCCTCTTCCCTAGCCAATGTAAGACTTGAGTAAAAAACAAAACAATTCTCCCCTCGAACAAAGTACCGCCTCCCCTCCCCTCAAATAATTGTCTATTCGTGTCTAATTATGAGCATATTACCTTTAAACAAGTACCACCCCTATTTACGAGAGAATATCCCTGTCAGATAGCTCAACCACGGATTTCGAAAGGCTCGTCATTTGTAAAACACCCGTTCTACCCACATTACTAAGTGAGTGCATGACTCTGATACCACTTGTTATGGACAAGGGACCACCCTCCACATCTCCACATTATATGATATTGTACACTTTGGGCATAAACCCTTGTGGTTTTTTTTGGTATCACCCAAGAGATCTCATTGTAATGGAGATGTTGTCCCTAACTTGTATACCATGGACTTCACTCTTCCCTAGCCATTGTAATACTTTGGTCACAAACCAAACAATCCTCAAATAGCTAAACCAACAATCCTAGAATAGTAAAACCAGGCACTCGAGGATTCTACCCATATTGCTAAGTGAAGGGCAAGACCCTGATACCATTTGTTAAGGACAAGGAACCACCCCCACATCTCCTTATTATATGATATTGTCCACTTTGGGCATAAGTCCTCATGGTTTTTCTTTTGGTATCACCCAAAAGGTCTCATTGTAATGGAGATGTTATCCCTAACTTATATCATGAACCCCTTCCTTACCCAAAGTAGGATTTTGGTCAAAAACCAAACAATCCTCCACTCGAACAAAGTAATACCTACCTCCCTCAAAAGACATTCATCTATATCTAATTATAAGCAAATTACCTTTGACCAGGTGCTACTCCTCTTCACTGGAGCACACCCGTTCTATAAATCATAATAAATTACAAACAAGGCTTCAACAGGAAAATGCAAAATGAATATGCATAACAAGTCCACGGTGAGAATTTTACAAATAAAACAATTAAGATATCTATCCAAACCATCAAGAAGAAAAGAGAAAACATCCAAAGAATTCATATATCTTCTTAGGAACAACCTCCGTGTATTCAAAAAGAATACTAAAAACATGCATTTGGATATTTGATGAACATAACCTTGAATGATTATTAACTGATCAAACTTCAAAACATCCACAACTTCAAAACATACACAGAGTAAGAGATAAAAAGAACGCTAACAATACAGAAACTCAATACCATAAGCTATGGATGACATAAATTCTTCTAGATGTTTGGGTTATGGCAGTGAACAGATTGAGCAAAATGAAGAAAATGTGGCTGTTATGCAGTTAGGTTTCCAATTCATTGAGATGAGATAGAGCAGTCAAAAGAAAACAACCTTAAATGAACTTGAAAACCATACAGAATCACAGATTAGCTACTTGCTGATTGTTCTTCTTCTCCCTCTCTGATATACTCTTCATTGTTGTTCTTCTTGTCGAGAGCTTCAAGTTTGCATGTGTGATTTCCTTTCTTCTGCAATTGAATAATAGAAAGGTTAGTGTTGAGTGGCAACATAACAGAGAAAAAACATAAAGACACGCAAAAATCAAAGATGAAGAAAATGGGGTATCCGCGAAAATTGCTGCAGTTATTTTCCCACTGTTTCTGGGCAACCAATGCAGAAATGACTAACTCAGAAAAGAGGAGATAAAAAAAACCGACGAACCGCATCCAGTCCAAACAGACTGGTTTTCGATTTCAGGGAACTGAAAATTTTTGGTTTGGGTTTGATAAAAGAAATCGAAAAGATCGAACCGAACCAAGATGTATAAATAAATTTATAAAACCCTAAATCCCCTTTTCTCTTCATTTTGCGGCAGCCCAGTTTCCCCCTCGGCGTAATCTGCCCCTTGGGATACTCAAGTATGTGCAAATGGGTTTTTTCTTTATAAGATGAACTTTCAGGGATGACTTTTATTTTGTTTTGTTTTTAGAAGATGAATTAAAACCAGAGTAAGATGGAATTTAAACTCACCAGTCCTTCATGTCGGATGATGCATATAGGGAGTTCGCAAACGAGGTTTGAGACGCACTCCCCTCTGTAGAGCAAAAAATCGCGGAGTTGATTAGAGGAAATAAGATATAAAATGGCACAAGAGCGAAAGAACAAACAATCGGAATATGTGGGCGAACCCTAGAATTTCGAACCCAGAACAGAGTGCCTTATAATGATCGATCTCGGGTTTGGTTTCGTTGGTCACTCCAATCGTAGCAACAAACGAACACTCAAAGGGCCGCTGTGATTCAACTCAATGCGCGAATGTGAGTGGATGAATAAGGCTCGAGAAGAGACTGTGAGTGAGGGGTTGGATCAACATTCAACGCGTTCTGTAGGGTTTGGATTGGTTTCGACGAACACTGAGGAGGCAAATGAAGAAGAAAAGGGCGGGGTTTGTGACTTGTGAGCGAGGGAAAAGAAGATATAGGGACGGATCAACCAGCAAGTTACCGTTGGACAGATCGCATTAACACCCTATTAATTAGTTCTAATTGCTTCCCTAAATTCCAGTTTTCAGTTTCATAAAGTTAATGGAACTACTTGTCAAACAAACAAACAAAATAAAAAATAAAAACAAAAATAAAAATAAAAATGGAACTGAAAAAAATAAATGAATTAACCAATCTCGATTAAAATGTCAGACCAAAAATGTGGATGGAATTAATAGTTCTATAAAAATTTAAAAAATCGTAAAATATTTAAATTAACAAATAAACCTCTTTCCATTTTCAAAATAAATTAGAAATAATCGGTATTAGAATTATATATATATATAAATGATATTTTGTTGATTTTTTTAATACGATGAAAATGTTGATTTATCACCCATAAAATATGGAATCTATGCATACATCATTATTCAATGAATATTTAATACCATCAAATCAACAAACTTTCTTTTAATTTTTAAAATAAAACCATTTGTTTTTTTATTATAATTTTACCGTGGATTATCTTACTCTCACATCCACAAACCTTTTATTTGGCGTCAAAAAAGTTAAATAAATGAATTTAAATTTTGTTATTTGAAATTTAATAAATGATTTTAAATGATTTATATTGTTTGGGATGACTGATGATTTGAAATTAATTAAATTAAATTTATTTGTTTGGATGTTGGATACAAATTAAAATAAAATAAAATAAATTTTTGCTTATTTAGGTTTTCAATCTAAATTTATTAATTATAAATTAAAATATGAAAAATGTTAAATATGTAATCTAGTTTGAAATGGTGTAAAATATTGCAAAATCCAACCATTTTGATCTGTAAATTTTTTTACATAAAAATAGGATTTGAAATCCGATTAAAAAATCGTGAGATATGAGAATTCATTTGAAATCTGTCAAATTTCTCAAAATTTAAGCTACAGATCATAAAGGGAGTTATTCTCTAAAGCCAGATTTAAAAATGCCCAATTTAAAAATGACCAAATAGATATATATGGCAAATTTCATAAAAAAGAATATAGGATAAATTGCAAAAACCACGTTACTTCTTGTTACAATTTTACCCATAAATTTTAATGATAAAAATTAAACTCTCAGACTTTTAAACATGAAAAAATTATACCTATAAACCTTTAATAATTAAAATTAAACCCTTAAATTTTATCAAATGAGAAAATTGATCCCTCATTAACTTTTAATGGGTAAAAATTGAACTCTCGGATTAAAAAGAATATTGAATCTATTTTAAAATTCACCCTCAAATTAAACAACCTCCATCGGGAGGCTTCTCTTCTACCTTAAAAGGAAGATTTTTACAGTGGGAGGTTTAAGGGTTGCAGAGGTCCCATGACGGTATCTCGCCCTCGTCGCCGTTCAGCTCCAAAGTTTGCCGATTGTAGATTCTCTGCAGTATGATTTGCCATCGGCGGGACGCCTCACCAGTCGGAATCAACATTAGAAATCAAACAAAAATCGATTAGACTATAAGAGTAATTAATTAATTTTCCTTATCAAAATGGAGTAAAATAAGGTTGCCCACACCCTGGCGATTGGGAAGACGATGAAGACATATGGGTTGGAACAAAAATTTCCCAATTTGGCCACTCGTTGAAGCATTTCAATGTGAATTGTTGCTTTTAGCTTCTTATTTGTTATTTCCCAGACAAAATGTATTAATTTTCCTTTATCTTCTTCCAGATTTTGTTTGTTGGGTTTAATGGAAGGTATTTTGAGGGTGTGATTTTTAATATATAAAGTTTATTGGTACAATTGGTAAGTTTAAGGGTTTAATTTTTACCGTTAAAAGTTTAGATGTCTAATTTTTTCATTTATAATAGCTTAAGGGTTTGATTTTTACAAATAAAAGTTTATGGGTGAAATTGTTACAGTGGTTTATGCAATTTGTCCAAAAATATATTTTCTCCTTAAAAAAAGAAAATAGTTTGCTTCGATAGCAGGAATGATAAAACTTGAATCAAGTCAAATCGGTTCAATGTATAAATATATTAAAAAAATAACATATAATCCAGTCCAACTTATAACTTTTGAATGGGAGATATGTGTGAATTACTTTGAACTAACTCTAAGCCTGATCCACTCATTGACCATATGCTAAAGGCCTTGTCGACAAAAACAATCACTTCTTCGTCTCACGCCGTCGAGTCGGCGACCACTGATCACTGAACCGTGAAACCCGAACCGACCGGCTCGAGGTTTTCTTCTCCACACGGTACTCGCTCCGTCTCTGTTCTGTATCAGACTCACCGCCGAAATTTGTCTCTGCTCTCCGTCTCTAAATGAACCTAGTTTTATTTTGGCGCAGAGGAGTGGAAGGGATCGACAAAACCCTCAATCCGTCTTCACAATTCTTTCTCAAAGTAATATCCGTG
This sequence comes from Momordica charantia, assembly GCF_001995035.1. The sequence goes on from NW_019104491.1 coordinate 3,950,900, forward strand.
GAACTGAACTAGATTCAATTTTTATCACTTTTTTTCTGTTGCGTCCTGAATCGCGTGCCTTTCTTTGCTTTCAATACCTTTTTTTTGTTTCAAGTTTGATGTGTAAAGTAATCGTATACTGTTTCACGAAGGCTTAATCGATCATCAAAATTTCTATGGCGGACAATGTAGCCTCTCAAGATCTAAGGAATCGTGCTTTGGAGGCATTGGAGCGAAGGTGCGCTGCTGCGAAAGCGGAGCTTCTTCAACAGCAGAAGAAGATTAGTTCTACTAAGGAATCAAATAGTGGAGGAAAAGCTGATTTAACCGATTCTTCTTCAGTTGTTGTCGCAGGAAATACATCTGGTTATTTAATTCCTTTGCCCCGTAAAGAAAAAACCCTAAATATAGGTTCCTTCATTATACCTATATATTTATATACTTTCGGTTGGTGGCGAAGTCATTATGTTTTTAGTTTGTTTATGGTTAATTGCTTCCTTTCACATGCAGATGTAGAAGAAAATGATCCAATATATTTCACCCTTTCAGCTGCTGTGAATGAAAATTTGCTGGCTACAAATATGGATGTAAGTTGTTCTCACTGAAACTCAATAAACTCTTATTGTATCCGGAGCTGGCATTGATTGGTAACGTAAGGCTTCTGAAAAACAGTGATCTGGGTCATGGGATTATGTTAAGTAACAAGGTCTCGGATACCCTATTATTAAAAAAATGTATATGTACTTCTTGGTTAATTTGAACCTCACCTTTTGCAGGTTTCAAGTAACAGAGGAGTGGTTAGCAAGATTTGTCACGAGCTAAGAAATGGGGGTTACGTTAAGCGATCAAGAGAATTGAAAGTTGATTCATGGATCATTCTTGATAACTTTGTTCCAAAACGTCCTGGAATGATTGGCTCTCGAATGAGGGCTTTGCGGAACTATTCAAAGCGATCCAAAAGGCGTATGTCTATGAAGCAACATAAAAACTGTGGGACGTTTGATTTGCATTCTGATTTCCATAAGTGAGTTCCATTTATCTTCTTGGTAAAGAGAGTCATAGGGTGATGAAAGTGTCTGTTTCTCCTGAAATTAGAATTAGATTTAGAATTTAGTTGTTGCCTTAACCATAAGAAAAGAAAATTGAAAGGTCATTGATCAAAGACATGTTCACTGTACTTTATGTGGAGTTCCAAGGTTGTTCTTGATAAACATCCATTAAAATGAGTTTTCTTTGGTTTATTCACTGTCATCGTTTGAGAATGAATTTATTGTGTATTTTTATTGCAGGTTTGAGATCTTTTTGCCAATGCATGATATGTGGAAGAGCTACATGACAAAACGCTTGCGCCATGTTGGGTTAGATTTTTTACCAATTTGTTCATATCCTGTAATTTATTTCTCAAATTTCACTTGTGTTACATTTTCACGCTTATTTTTGGCTCATGTTTTACAAATTAATGCCTGTCTTTATTTATCATGTGTTGTCTGTTTGGTTGTCTGATTGAAGTTCTGAATCTTGCAGGCAAGATGCGTTGGCTCAAAATCTTCTCACTGCAGATCTTCACGGTTCCATTATCCTAGGTAAAACTATTATTTTCTTCTATCAGTTATTTACATTGATATCATAAGCATCTAGACCTTTCTTAATTGAATAAACTAACTTTCATTAATATGAATGAAACACAAAAAGAAAGCTGAACGAAGAACAAGGCCCACCAGCACAGAGGTTAATGAAAGAAGCACAACCTGAGAAAAATAAAAATTTTGTAGACCAATAGAATAGCACCGTGAAAATTGTAATATTGGTGTGAAAACTATATCATTGTAGACTAGGGGTTGAAGGATTTCTTCCCCTCTCCATATTTGTGTACATGCCATATCCATCTTCTATTAACATTAAGTTTTCTTTTCACATAAATACGAATCTGAACATAGTTAAGTGGATAAAGTACATATCACGTTCTTTAACATTGAACATTTGATCCCCCACCCCTACTCCTACATTTGTTGAACTCATAAAAGAAAACATTAAGTTCCTCATATCTATCAATGATCAATTCACTTATTAAAGAACTGGTTGAAATATCCAAGTGGCATGGTTGGTTTCTTTTACCCTGGTAGCATGTGAGAATGACTTTTACAATGACCTATATGCACATTCTTAGAGTTGTCTTAAGGTAGTCAACATTGTAATCGTAATTTTAAATTGTATTGGAACAAGAGTACAAGGTATATACAGTGTCCCTCTTTCGTATTAGGTATTGAATTTTGTCCATTAATATCGTTGCAGTTGTCGAGTGTAAAATACCTGCTTTTACTGGAATAAGCGGCATCATGATTCGAGAAACTGCAGAAACATTTGGGATTGTGACAAAAGATGATAAGTTTCGAGGTAACTCTTCCATTTGGGCCTTTGCGCTGTTGAATTTTCTGCAATCAAACCCGAGTTGTTCGGGTGAATTTGGCTCTTTGAATCAATCAAGCTCTTTGAATTTGGCTTGGTTTTTCCCAACAAATGACCATGGATTTGTTTGTTTTCTGGTTTTGATTTGCAGTTGTGCCAAAGAAGTCTTCTGTGTTTATTTTCCAATGGGATTGTTGGAAAATTACATTGCTGGGAGATAAACTCAGTTCAAGAATTTCAGGTCAACCTTGATGACAATTGAATCCAGCAAATTATTTACACTGCAAACAGCCTTTACAATAATATATAAAGATTGTACAGGTAATTCTCTGAAATCGAGGCCATTGAAAGGCAATTTTTGTATGCTTAGACTGTTGAAATTGCAACTTTAAACTTCTTCCTAGAAATCTCTATGAACAAGATTAGATCGAGACGAAATATTTCCATTTTTTTTTAAATAATGAGGTGTCAAATAGAAGTTTTGCCAGTTCTAGTCAAAACACGATGCAATGGAATGTAATATTATTACAATTTCACTACCAATAATGCTAATCAATCAAATACCTTATTCTGAGTTGGAAGGTTGAATCCTCCAGTCCCAGTTATTAAACAAAAAACAAAAAAGCTCATTACCTCAAAATTGAAAGTTGGATGATCCACCTCTAAGATCCGTGGATTAAATTACGGGACTTCAATTTCATTTACGGTGGGTCTACGAGAATTGACGGCATTGCCCTTCCCCTCGAGATGAGAAAGAATGAAGAAGATCTTGCCAAGAAAGAAGAGACCCAGCGAAGCAGTAGCCACCAAAGACACGAAAATGGAGATTCTATAGATGATGGAATCGGAGGCTTCGGGAGTGAAGAATTTAATGGAGTATCCATAAGTATAAGCCATGGAGATCACCGCGATCCACATGGCGACTATAAGAATCCTCGTGAAAATCATATGCTTCGACGGCATCCCGGTGACGAGCATCAGAATCACCAGCATCGACGCCGTGAACCCCGCCGTGTTGAACCCCAGAAACCTGTTGTACGACTGCAGGTGTTTGGCGGCGAGAATTGACGTTCCGGCGGTCTGGTTCATTGCCGGATTGTCTTCCTGCCAGACGCCGCCGGGTGGGTTCACTCCGGCCTGGAAACCCATGGTGGCGATCAGCGTCGCCACCACCATTATGGCCTCCTGCTTCCTCATAAGCCAGGATTCGTCGTTTCTGTTGTCGAAAATGAATGCTATGAGGCGGCTTAAGAGATGGGGTTTGGCGTGGCTGTGAGAGGAAGAAGAAGATGATGATGATGATGGTTTTGATATGGTGGTGGTGGCTCCGGCGGATGTGAGGGCGGCGGCGATGTCCATGTCCTTTAAATCTCTGTGGCTTTGAGTCAGAATGTCCAGAGCTGTTAAACCGTTTGCGGTTAAAGCATTCACTTTGATTCCGATTCTGTTGACTAAATATTCCACTGTCTGCCACGAGAGAGAGAGCAATTTGCCATTTATCAGAAATCAGAATAAATGGAAGAAAATAGATATTACTTCTTATAAATTAATATTAAGCGGATGTTATCTAGTATTTTTTTATCTTTTAATTTCACCCATAGGAACCTTTATAGGTCTAGTTTTAAACTATGGCTCTAATACCATTCATTAAAAACAACAATATTGTCCGTATCCTCACGACTTTATTTTTAGTTTCACCAAAAAGATCTCGTATCAACGAAGATAACTATTATCTTTTACATATTATGGATCACTCCCTTCCATAATTAATATGGACTTGAACCCAACCATTCTATTATCTCACGACAGAAAAGGAAGGATAAAAGTGGAAGATTTTAAATTGAAGGTGAAAATGAAACCTTTATCCGAAGGACACAATTTTTCCTAAATTTTATTCAGTGTATTATTATTGTGCTAAAAACAATAGGGGACACGTGAATCACGTGCATTAATTACCTGAAGCTGTTTATTGGAGACGGCCAAATGGAGGACAGTGAATCCATAATCATCCTTGGCATTAACGAAACTGTCATTCCCAGCTCCCACCTTTTCCACCAACATCTTCAGAGCCTCCAACTGGTTGTACTTCACACACAAATGCAACACCGTTCCGCCGCCGTGCACGCCACTCC
>NW_019104491.1:3956421-3984649 GCF_001995035.1 Momordica charantia
AAAATTCAAAATATTTTTATTTTTTATATCGATAAGTGTTTGACTAATCTCATCGGACAGACCCTACAATATTTGGTGTCTAATCCTACTTCCTCTTAATTAATTTATTCAATAAAAATATAAAAATATTGAAAACATAACCGTTTTAGTTTTCAGAATTTTCACTGGATGACATAATCTAATAAAAATCAATCAAACATTGAATCTAAGAAGAATCTGGATAACATACCAAACACGCCCTTCCTCTCTTTTTCTGCCTTTCGTGGTTTACAAATCATTGTTGATTGACGACTGACGTGGCATGTAGAAGAAGACTTGGAGTTGGGACAAAAATCAAGTTGCGAAAGAAATTATGGGTGCTAGGTGCAGATGCTTCCTGCCATCTTCCTTAATTAATTAATAATATATTTTAAGAAACAAACCCTTTGGCCGCCCCCGCCGCTGTTTCTTAACAAGTTGCCTTACCAAATGTGTCATCTTATCTGCAACTTTATGGTCAACTTGACAAATTGTTGCTGTGGGAACTCAAAATGGGTCCCAATTTGGGGCATTGTGAAAGCGAAGAAGATGAGTGAACAATTTCCAAACTTTGTCACTTCTCAATCATTCAAAATTCAACATTCAACCAATCAATGTTGCATGAACATAACTAATTTTAAGAATATGCTAAGTTTTTGTGTTTCTTTTTTTTTGCCAACAACTTAGGCACCAATATCAATATGAAAAAGATTATTTAGCAGTAATTGACATGTGTTTTTATTTAGAGGTCATGAGTTCGAATCTCTCATTCTACTTCTTGATAATATAAAAAGAAAATAAAATTATGGTTTAGAGTACTCCCTGTAATTTTTATTTTGGTCCTTCTACTTTTAAGAAGTAATTATGTTAGTCCCTGTTCGTAAAATTTTAACACAATTTTTTTATACAAAATGCAAACTCATGAAGAAATCAATGCAAATCCAAAGGAGCTTGTGAGCTAATGGTGCCTAAAAGTGCCATAACGTAACCTAACAACCAACAAGAAGACCTCTAGTTGTCCTTAGTTGCCAAAGATTAAGAAGCTTTTAGTATAAATTCATTGCTACATTTTAAAAGGTATAATGAATGAAGTGTCATGCTGAAATTGTAAACGAAATGAACGAGATAGAAAAGAAAATTAACAGACAGTTTTTAAAAGTACAGGACTAAAATAAATATTTTGAAGTTATGTAGTCTAAAATGAACAAAAGTTGAACATATATATAGAAACAAAAAAAAGACGTTTTAAAATAACATGGACTAAAATAAACAAAATTCAAAGATCTACGGACTCAGCATTGAAGCCGAGAATTATACTCTCTTTGAACTTTAGAGTAGTCTCTTCTCTCTTTGTAATACAAACTACTACACACTTCTCTTTTGGTAAGCAAGATTACATTTTTATAACATTTAATTTTGAATAAGGAAAGTGTTAAAACTTAAGAGTGCGTTGAGTGAGTTTTTTTTTTTTTAAATACGGGTATTTAGTGAGCTGAAAACATACACATAATTTATAATATATCATGTGATACATATTATAATTTTAACAAAAATAAAATGAGTTTGTAATATGAAATTAATAGTAAAATTTTTTATTTTTAATAATGTATTTCTGGTTTTTATTCTAAATTTAAAATATAAAAATGTCGAAAAGAGAAAAATATTATTTTCAGAATATCACAATTTAAATCACATCATAAAAACAGTTTGTAAAAACAAGTCTGCCAATCAAAATAATAATAATAATAATAAATAAAATCACTTTGCAAAACGATGGTGTAACTGCTTATTGACGTGGCATGCGGACCAGATGGTACATCCACTTGCAAGGGAGCTATCGCTAAAAGTTTCTATTTTCAATTTCTTTTTCTCTAAAATATATATTTTAAAATTTTTCTATGTTATTTTATTCTTTTTACAAATGGTTGTCATGAGCTGGGGAATCAAAGAGACAGACTAATTCGATCGAGTCATCATTTTTAATTGTTAAAATGCAAAATTAATCTTTATATTTCAAGTTTATATCGATTAAGTGTATGAAATTTCCATTTGTATTTAATAAATCTTTGACATATTCAACGTTTTAAAAATAAATTGATCTATTAGATATAAAATTGAATTTTTAGTGTATAATAAGACTCTGAATTTTTAATTTTATATCTAATAAGTTCGTAAATTAAAAAAAAATGTTGACTTGATTATTAGATATAAAATAGAAAGTTCAATTAATCTATTAGATATATCAAACCGAATATAGCCCAGCAGTCATTCGCATATATCTTCAACCTAAAAGTTGTTAGCCATATTAAAAAAAAAAAACCTATTAGATACAGAATACAAAATTTAGAAAATTTTTAGATATTTTTAAAGGACCTATTGAACAAATATGAAAGTGTAATTATTTATTAAATACTTTTACAAAAATTTATTAGACGCAAGTTAAAGGTTGATGAATTAAACTTTGTAATTTAATATTTTTAATTTCATCCCATTGAAGTCATCATGTAAAATTTATTTTACGTTCTGGCCATGTTATATGCACTATATTTTTAGTTAAAATATTAATTGTTTTAATACGTGTGTAATATTGCATTTTAAGAATAACTTAATGATCTTTGATCCGCTGGCTTCCTCCATGCCATGTTGTCTTTGTAATCGAACCTTAAAGTTGGCATGTCTTCGTTTTTTATAGTACCATATAATAATATACTTCTTTTTCATTTAAAATAAGAAATTTTAACTTTTATGTCTAATTAAATTTGTGCATATTTCTATTAATAAATTTAAAATTCATACTTCTAAAAATAGCGTAAGCGTAACTTTTGTCTTTATATTTAATTTATATTAATTCATCGATTAATTAAAAAAAACATGCTAACATAAACGCTATAAATGCAAATTTATAATAATAAATAATTATTTTTGTCGATGGATCTTTTTTTCCACCAATTAATTTAAACAAAAGAATGCTTATTTGTTAATTAAAATATTTTTTACGAAATTTTTTATTTTTATAACTTTTTCAAAAGTATCCATCAATATCGACATTTTCATAAAATTGAAATCTCGACAATTTTATCGACGTGGACATTCAAAACCTTAATTTATCTTAATTTCAATGCAATGGTTTTTGCCAACAAAGTGTAGGTGGTGGGTAAGGATGTGTTTGTGAGTGACTTTAGAAGGACCAAAATCACTTTTACCATTATCAATATCACTTCCATTTCCATCGATGTTTGACAAATTAAAAAATTGATTTTAGGAAAGTTTAAAATCAGGTGATTTTGGAAAATCAATTATACTTAACACACCAAGATATTGTTATTACCTATCATACCTAAAACGACTCAACCCGGACCGACCCATAAAAAGTAGGAGAGTGATATGTAAGGGCAACGCTAAGATCTCTATTTTACATTCTACTCGTTTATAGCGAAGTCTTTGTAATGTAACCCTAACAAAAAAAACACAAAAAAAAATTGGGCGAATCATAATTTAAAAATCTCCAAATTGTCATTTTTCCTTCCACTTCAATTATTTTTGTTAAATTTATATCCTTGTGCCTGAAGTTTTAAGATTTCATTTTATAAATTATTATCAATTTTATCTTAATATGTTGCAAATTTGAACTAGCTCAACTGGTTCAGACATATATATATTATCAATGTACAACTAAAAATTCATGACTTTGAATTTCATCCCCATATATTAAATACTAAAACAAAGTGAGAGATCTAATCATCGACTTTTGATAGATAGGTTAGACGTTACATCGTTGTAACAAGAGTTAGACAACATTGCTACTTAATTTAATTTTTAATATTATATATTTAAAAAATTTCTAATTTTTTCCTTTTTTCTTTTTACAAGTTGATAGAGTAAATGAGTTGGGGGAATCAAACGACTACGTTTGGTCGAGTTGTCGTTGTTAACTTCATCCGAAGATTCAGTCATCATTATTGGGAACTAAAATTCCTCTACTTTCTGTCTCGATATATGCTATGCACAAAAAATATAATTTGTTTAAATTTTATCTTAGTGAACTTTAAATAATATTTCATTTTTAATTTCTAAACTTTCAAAAAAAAATTTACTTTAATTCCTTAACTATAGGAGAAATATTTTGGTCCATTATTTTGCTGTTAATTAACAAAAGAAAAACTTGATTCCAAATGTGTATAATATTGGCATGGACACATATATTGGAGTTATATATATAGGTAAGAATCGTATTGGATGGACATATCCCATGATGGAGTAATAGCAATATGTAACTAAAATATATATAATTTGAAAGTCCAAATATTAACGTAAGCATTTTTAAAGTATAGGGTTTTTCTTTTAAGAATTAAAACATACATTTTTTAAAGTTTATGGACTAAAATAAAATAAATAAATAATTCTAAACATTTATGAACCAAAATGAAATTTAAACCATTATATTTTTAGTTTAAATATAAGTGATCTGAATGTTAAAAATTTTAGGTTAAAAAACACTTTTTGTCCTTTTATTTTCGTTAAAGTAATAATTTAGTTCCTGAACTTTAATTTGTAACGATTTAGTCTCTATACTTTTAAATTGATAACAATTAGTCCTTCAACTTTAACATGTAACAATTTAGTAATTGTAATTTAAAGTTGGTAACGATTTAATGTTTATTGTGAAATTTTTTTGTTAAGTTTATTATATATATAGATCGATAAACTATGGAGGGACCAAACATGTTTATAAATTAGAAAGATTAAATTGTTATATGATAAAATTTGACACTTAATTTTAATAAATTTTTTACCTAAATTGTTATAAATTTTATACTACAGTGACTAAATCATTACAAGTTAAAGTTGAATGACTAAATTATTACTTTAGTGAAAGTACATGGACTTAATCATTACAAACTAAGTTCAGGGACTAAATTGTTATTTTTGTAAAAGTATAGAGACAAAATGTGTTTTTTAACCAAAATTTTATTATAATCGCAGCCTGGTGAATGAGTTGAAAATCGAAGCACAATAGGAGGATTTTTAAAAATAAAATTTACATTAAAGATTTTAAATCTATAACCCGTTGTTACATTATTTAATAAAAGATAGGAAGACCAAAATATTTTAAAATGTTATGGACTAATAATATATTTTTACCTACTTTTAAGATATGAAGTCAATTAAATTCCAAAAATAAAATGAAGTCCAGTCAATTATGAAAAGTAATAACTTCTTTTTAATGCATGTGATTGTTTATTGAATCATTAAAAAAAAAAAAGCAACTAGCTATAGCAATATTTTGAAAAAAGAAAAAAATATATATGTGAGAAAAGTCGGGGTAACTTTATCTCTATAAAAGTGCTTTTTCAAGCACTCAATTTTCATTTATGAGCTTTTTCTTTTAAATAAATAAATATATATATATATATATAATATGTATCTTTTCTTTGTACGTTTTATGTGTTTTGGTTTCTTATAAATCACTTGAACTCATGGTACTTTACTTAAATGTGATATTTATAATGCATTATGGGAATTATGTGGGGCTAATTTGAAATTAACTTAGTTGATTAATACATATCTTTAAAAAATCGACTAATATATATATTTTCTTAAAAAATAGGAGATATGCTCAAATTTCGTTAAAGCATAATTCAAATTATAAATTAATTATTTGAGACATAAAGATATCTAGGAATAGTTCATTGTTTCAGTGAAAAATAAAGAATAAATTCAAAAAGTGTTATCAAATTTTTTTTAAGAAATATAACTTTTTTTTAAAGGACACTATAAAAGCAAACCCAAGACTCTTTAGTCTTAGTCTTTAAAAGATGACTTGTTTCCCTTTTTAAAATTTATTTTCTTTCTTTCTTGTTTTCTTTTTCTTTTTATTTTTATTTTTGAAAATAAAAGATGACTTCTTTCCAAAGAATACTTATTTGTCCTCTATTAACCTAGAGCTCTTTTATTATTATTTTTTAATACGAAATATTATGAAGTCTTAATTCAGTTTCCAGAGTAGAGATAAAGAAATTTTAGAGTAAGAGCTTTAGAATTTTATTTAGAACTAATATAAATTCAATTTAAAATAAAATAATGAATACTCAATATAAAAGTTAAATAAAGTATTCTTTACAATCAGAAGAACGTAATTAAACTTTGGTCAATAAAAACTTAATTCTTTTTTTAGTATAACAACACGTGGGGTGGGTATTCAAACTCACGATCTTTTGGTCGAAAATATATATGTCTTAATCAGTTGAACTACACTCAAATCAAAATTTAAATAATTCTAATCTATAAACTTTCGATTTTTTTTATGAGACATTACACTACATATTATAGAATACATATAAAATAAGTTTAATATGTAGTTTTAAAAATGTCACAATTTTTTAATCTTTTCCTCAAAATATAGCACTTAGTTTGTTTTATATTATTTTTGAGTTTGAGTTCTCTTGAGGATGAATAAACAACCACTGAACCCAAAAACTTAAATGGATAGGTTGGGTAAATTTAATTCATTTATATGGATGTAAAATTTTAATTTTTTTTGTTATATTTGAAAATGCATATTTATTATATGCTAGTTGTTTATATGATGACATGATATATACAAATAGTTGTTTGAAGTCTATATGTGTGGAAAAATTCAGGACTTCTTTGTTGGACATACATATCAATTACCGTTGAAATATGCTTACAGTAAGTTAAGTTTTTAAGCTATAAAAAATGAGTAAAGATTTATGTTTAATGATTAATTAAAAAAACAACGTTAATAAGCTTTTATTCAAACTTTATACAACATAATATTTTGAAAATCTAAAAATTCCCACTAAACAATATATATTCAATTAAAATTAATTTTATTTCGAAGAAAAAATATTTTTCTTATTTAAGGAGAAATTAAGACAGCCCCAAAAGACACGCAAACTTCGTACAGAATCAACTTTTTTATAAAAGTCATAGATCATTTGGTCTCCACAAAATTCCTTCTTTGCAAAGATTGCTTCATCATTATTCATGAAAATGTTTCTTTTTGAAGTTTTACTTTTGAAGTTTATTTTTATTTTAACTTAATTTATTCTAAACTATCATAACCTGTGTGTAGTATTCTGATCGCCTCCAATAGGTCGGACAAGGAAGGTTGACCCAATTAACACGGAACATGCACAAATAGAAAAGAATTGCTACAATGCTTAAGTCGATCTTCATCGTCGGATCTATCGATCTAAAGACAAAGAATCAGAATTGCATATTTGTATATGGATCGGGACACATCTTTCCATTTATAGGTGAAGACTAGTGAATATCTCACTTATCCGTCAATTAAAACCATTGCATGATTCACAGCGTAATTGCCTAAACAACAGTTGATAAGTCGTTTGGTGCAGTCTCATATACTTCGTCGGCTTAATTTTTAGGAGGGTCGAAGCCTATATATTTTATTCATCAATTTAACATTTATGAAGGTCGAACCTTGTACCCACTTACGTTGATTCGACTAGGAGCAGGGTCTAAGTCGATTTTGAAGTTGTCTAATGTTATACTGGACATCCATAATAAAAAACTATATCTTGAAACGTTGTTGTGATGACCTGATACGTTCCGACCTATATGTAATTAAGTTGCCATGTGAGAGGTCACCTAAAGTATTTTTCTCTTGTTTTTATTTTCCTATACGACCATTTCTTTCTAACTAAAATAAAATTAATGTTATAATTTTAATAACACACCAAAATGTATATTTAATTTGAAAAAGGAAACAGAAGTTTTTTTTTTCTTGACATTTGAAAAAAGAAGTTAAAATAGAAAAATAAAAAAAAATTTACACGGCAAGTCGGTTTTAATTTTACCAAAATTAGATTTTCAACTTGAATAGGTGGTAACAATTAAAATTAATAATACCATTCTAAAGAAAATCTTGAAAAGTACCCAAAAATCAATTAATAAATAGTTCAACCCAAACCCATCAATAAATCATGAAATCGAACTAATATATATATAGTATAGTGATCTAATCTTAAATCATAAAATCGAACTAAATAATGTATATATATATAAAATATAGTGATCTAATCTTATAAAACAATAATTCAATTACGCGTACTCACCAGAATTTATTTTTACTACTTCTTCAAGTTCAAAATTTACTCACATCAAGTACAAAGGATGAAAAATCAAAATTTCCTTTGAATCAACTATAAATCTACACCATCCAAAAGGGGAGTGGAAACAAAGGTTCAACACCAAAAAGAAATGGCAACCTTAGAAAGTAGGCTTCAAGAAGCAGCAATGGAAGGCAGTGTAGAAAAGCTGTTAGAATTGCTCCAACAAGAACCTCTACTTCTCGACCGAGTCTTCGATGGCACGGTCGATCCTCCGCTTCATGTTGCAGCCCTTCTTGGCCACACCGATTTCATTGATCAGATTATACAACAAAAGCCTCGGCTCGCCCGAGAGCGCGATTCAAACGGATCATCTCCCCTTCACTTAGCCGCGGCCAAGGGCCATCTCGAAATCGTTAGGCTTTTGCTGCGAGTCGAGGCTGATATGTGCTTGCTTGGCAATGCACAGGGCTGGAACCCTTTGCAACTTGCCGCTGCAAATGGCCGTGTGGACGCCCTGGAAGAGCTGGTCGGTGCCAGGCCGGAAGCTGCCCGAACCGCTGTGGACCACGGCGGAAATGCTTTGCATTTGTGCGTCAAGAACAACCAGTTGGAAGCTTTGAAGGTGCTGGTTCATGCTATAGATGATAAAGATTTCCTTAATGCGAAGGATGATTCTGGATGCTCTATTCTCCATTTAGCCGTCTCTTACAAGCAGATCGAGGTATTGATAATTTACTTCATAATTTGTGAGTTAGGATTTTAATTTGGTCATTAAAGTTTCTTAAATTTTAGGTTTAAATTACAATTCTTCAATTTCAAAATCTTTTCTTTTTGATTTATGAGATTTTAAATTTGTATCATTTTAATCTACTTTACTCTTTGAATTTTTTAGTACTAATGAATTTTGATTATTGTCTTTATTTTATTTCTAACAAATAGGTGACTATTCAATAATGTGTACTGACGTTGACATGTACATTAGAGGTGAACATTGGATAATAGGTGTCCAGTGACAACATAGTATTAAGAACCAACATGATTAAATTTCAAAGTTTGAAAACTAAAATAAATATTTTAAAAAGTTGTATCAAAATTGTTTTTTTTTCTTTTTCTAATTTAGGAGCTAAAATAAAGAGAAATACATATATAAAAAAAAAACTTAAAAGTTTAAGGACCCAATAAAACTTAAAATTTTCCTATTTAGTTAGGTACACTTTCTTATGAATTTCTTGTTTAGACTTTGATGGTAAAAAGAGAGAAGGAGAAAGAAAAAGGAAATAATTTCTCTCTTTTATCTGGAGATGTTTTAGTCACAATTTGAAAACAATTTCTTCCATTTTTATTAATGAGAAAATTAGAACATAGATAGCAATTTTAACCTAAATATCCAATATATCACCCACTAGTTTAACGGAGGAGTACTAAAAACCAAAAGCCCTCATAAATATTTTATTTTATTTTTCTATTTTTCAAAATTAGGCCTATAATTTAAAAATGTTATTTTCACCTCCAAGTCTTTTTCAAAAAATATTTTTAAAATCTAAATTCCTTTAAACAAAATTAAATGATGCAGACAATACGATTTCTGGTGAACACAAACGGAACGGAACTAAACGCAACGAACTCAAACGGATGGACGCCGTTGGACGTCTTATTGCAAAGCAACAGAGACGTGAACGATTTGGCCATAGCTGTGTTACTCGGCGCCGTTGCAGCGCCGCCGCCCGCCGGCAGCCAATGCAGCAGCTGCAGCGGGCGGAGCTGCTGCAGAAACGGGCGGCTGATGAGACAGCGAGAGGCACTAATGGTGGTGGCGTCGGTGATGGCGACGATGGCTTTCCAGGCGGCGGTGAACCCTCCCGGCGGCATATGGGACGGCGCCGGAAAATCGACCCCACACACGGTTCGATTCCGGTGCTTTATATTTTCGATCACATTCTGTTTTGTGTTCTCCATCGTTGAACTTTTCTTGCTGATCATTGATCATCCCTCCAACAGTTCCCTTTTCTTGGGTTTTCTTTCCTTTGCCATGTTCTTTTCCATTGTTGCCATGGCTGTGGCTTTTGGGGTTGCAATTCTGTGTGTGACATAAAATTCTTTATGTTAATTTAATAAATTATTTAAACGTTAAGCACAAAAATAAATATATAATATATAATATATATACCAAGCTTTGTTTTTCTTTTTTAAATTCTTTATGTTAATTTAATAAATTATTTAAACGTTAAGCACAAAAATAAATATATAATATATAATATATATACCAAGCTTTGTTTTTCTTTCTTTTTTTTTTTGGGGAGATATCAATATGTATCAAGCTAATAGGTGGTCTGAAAAGTTATCTTTTCAAAAGTTATTTGATTCATAAAGGTACCGCATTTTAAAATAAAACAGAAAGTGAAATTAAAGTGAAATTTTATCAAAGAGGGACTTATCTATGTGAAAATATTGAATCCAACGTGAATCAAACATGCAACCTTCTGATATGGAGTCAGATGCGCTACCATTGCGCCACGGATCCATTGATGAGGGTGTTGTCTTTTAAAATTTATTTAAACACAAAAGCAACCAAAAAATAACATAAAAGGAAAAAAAAACTCATGAGTCACGATAGGTCATTTTTCTATATTATTTAGACTTTGTTGCATAATCATTTCTATTTTCGTTTTTCGTTTTTCTATCTTCTATTTTCAAAACAAAAACTGATACGTAATTTGATAACTATTTTTGGAAGATTTTAAAGCGATAAAAAAAGATTTTAGAGAGAGAAAAGTTAGTGGGTAAGAGCGAAATAATATTAGTTATTTAGAGAAAAAAATGTTAGAGAGAAAGAAGAAAAAAATTTGAGAGAGAAAAAAAATGTAGTGTGAGAGAAAACTTAAATAGAGAAATATTTTTTAGAGAAATAAATAAATAAAAACAAATAAAGACAAGTTATAGATGTACAAATTTTAGGGATAGAAAACTTTGAGAAATGTTAAATTTTTTGAGAGAAAAGTGAGAAATAAAATTATATTGAGTTATAAAATTTTAAATGTAGGCAAAAATATTATTCTTAAGAAAAAGATGGCGGAGGTTTCTTTGGAATTATAACAGCTCATCCGCCGGCTGCGGCCGGCCGGCCTAGGGATTAGGGAACACCCATTAACGTAAACCTAATTGGGGATTGATTTAATTTCATTTAAAAAAAAAGTGTTCACTTCAACYATTATATAATTATTTTATGTTCTTTATCTTTAATTTTTAAAACATGTTCCTAGAATTGTATAGAACATTTTAGAAACAAAATAAAAAACACCATTTTTTTTTTGTCCTATTTTCAATCAAATCAAGTTTTCTTCTTTATTCAATAAAAAAATGAAGAACAAGATAGAGTTACCAAATAAAATTGTGTTTTTCTGGATTAAAAAAGAGGAAAGAGAAAACAAGAAATAAGAGATCATGTTACCAAATGAATCTTTAATTTCAGGTTGTGAACACTCTTGATAGAAAGAATAATGTATAAGAGTTATTTGAAACACTATAAGAATGTGATTATAAGTTACAAGTAAACTCTAGATTCTTGAACTCACTACTTAATTACCATCAAATCATCATGTGACGCCTGAATAAAAGGAGGTAACGAAAGAAATTGACATCACATCAGAATGAGAGAGAGGATTATGAGACTATGCAAGTATAGTTAAAAAGAAAAAAGAAAAAAAAAGAATATACCAAAAAACATGTAACTTCCTTTTTGGTGCTAATAAAAGGACTCGTGCCGGTCTGGTAGTTTTTAACCTAAAAAAACTTAGGTATTCTCTTAAACTACTTGAACTAGAGGAGCGGTACRAGCTACCTACTCTACAAGTGGGTGCCATGAGGGTACATATGTAGTATATTCATATTCATAAGGTTTTATCTCATAATCAATTGACGATAAGAGAAGTACCAATATTATATATTATAAACTTTTGTTAAGTCTTTTATCCTTTGAATGTATGATCCTCAAAATAGTAACATATTTTAATCAAGGGGAGTGAGTTTTGAAATTAAGTTCTCATTATCTACTAAATCCTCTAAAATAAATATTATCCAAAAACACAAACAAGATATGGAGAAAGACATTTTCRAAAGCATGTTGCTGTCTTTTTTCGTCATTCCGACCTTTTCCTATGACCTACTCTTCAAAYCTAGACTTAACAAACTTCATACAAACTAGTTATAACGCACAAAAAAAACATACCTTAAGAGTGGCTATAATTTAAACCTTAAACATACTTGTAGTAATTGTTGTTATTATATACACCATGACTTTAAGAAATGGTAGCAATTAAACTCAACCAAACTAGTTAGATAAAATTATTACAACACAAGGATTCAATCGAAATGCCGGATCTTTACTTTAGAAAGGTAATTGCTAAAGTTAATTCAAAACACAAACAAAAACAAAAATCCAAAATCCAAAATCCAAAGCACACATTCACACCCACATTGATCATTTAATCATTATATAAATAGCCATCAAATAAAAAAGCTTTCACTATAAACTTAGAGAGAGAGAGAGAAAAAAAAAGATGAGAAACCCTAATAGCAAGCGGCTTTACGAAGCAGCACATAACGGTGACGTACGCACCTTACTAGAAATCGCCGGCCGATACCCGTCCCTACTCTACGGCGGCAGCTGGGTCGAGGCCCCCTACGAGAGCGGCCTCCCGGAGCCGCCGCTTCAGGTGGCGGCCTTTTACGGGCACTTGGATTTGGTTGAGAGGATGGTGGCAATGGAGCCGGCGCTGGCCCACCACTCCGACAAGAAGGGGTTGTCCCCGCTTCACATGGCGGCGGCGAACGGGCATGTGAATATAATAACCCGCTTGCTCCGGGTTGACCCGGATCTGTGCTTCCTCTGCGATGACGACGGCAGAAACCCTCTTCACTTCGCCGCCATGAACGGCCACCTCGCCGCCTTGAAACTGCTCGTCGAAAACATCGGAGCCCGACGAGACGTCACCACTTTTATCAACGCTAAGGATGATCATGGCTTCACACTCCTCCATCTCGCCGTCCATAATCAGCACGAGGTAGTAATCGTGAATTAAAGATCCGATAACGTTATTCTTTCTATTTTTTTTTATAAAGAAAAGTAAAATGGTAGAACTGTACACTCCTGGATTTAAAACGATAGAGTAATATTTTTATTTATATTTTGGAACAAATTGAAAAAAAATCAGAAATAAGATTTTTGTTTTTGTTTGTTGTCAAAACTTTCTATACAAACAATGTTTCTTAAAAAAAATTAAAAACAAATAACATTTATAAAAAATTGTAAACAAAAACGTTACCAAATTAAGTCCTACTTATAAAATTGTTCCAAATTCTTTTACATTAACTTTTTATTCAAAATATTAACAGACCTTTGTATTGTAAGGATAGCTGTACTTTCCAAACAAATGGCGAAATACAAAGTTTTATTTTTTTATCATTTTGTCTTAAAAATTTAGAAACTAAAATAGACTTTCTAAAAATTGAGGTTAATTTGGACCCATTTGATAACCTTCTGGTTTCTTGTTTGTTATTTTCAGTTTTGTTAAGAAATCTAAATATTTTACAACTAATCATGTTTCTTGTTTCTTTTAAAAAATATAAGCGTTTGGTAACGTTCTTTTTAAGCCTCCTCTTTTTGTAGGTTTTTAATATATTTCTCACATACGTCTAATGAAATTATACTTTTTTTCCAAAAAAAAAAAGTTTTTTGTTTCTCCTTCTTTAGGAACATTCTCATATATATATATAAATTTTTAAAAACAACCAAGTTTTTTTTTTCATTTTAAATTTGTTCCAAATACAAATAAAAAAATTATTTTATCATATTTGAATTCATAAAAAGATTGAGATCATACTATTCATTTTTCTTCATTAAAAGTTAAGAAATAGAAACTAATAAACAAAAACATTACCAAATGATGAGTCGTGATTATTCAAGTTTTTTGTTAAAACTATAAACATAGATAGAGTGGAGATTTGAACCTGATGAAGTACAATTCCAATATAATACATTAATTGAATATCCATGTTGGGCAAATTAAAGTTTAATTCTTTTGCAGATAGTGGAATACTTGGTGACATTTAAAATTGAGACGAATGCCCTAAACTCGAAGGGGTTCACACCACTGGACATGCTGATTAATTACCCAATGCCCAACGCGTATCCAAATCTCCTGAAGACGACCAATTTCCTACGTGGATACGGCGCCACCAGCTCATCGGCACTCACCGCCTCCGCCACCTCGCCGGAGCTCTGGGCCAGAAAGAAGGACGCCTTAATGGTGGTCGCATCCCTCATCGCCACCATGGCCTTCCAAGCCGCCGTCAACCCTCCCGGCGGCGTCTGGCAGGACGACGGAAACTCCGGTCAGAGAGCCGGAAAGTCGGTGATGGCGTCCAAAAGCCCAGATCTTTACACCCTTTTCATAGTCAGCGCCACGTCTGCGTTTGCGTTCTCGCTCGTCGAGCTGACTCTGCACATGAGCAATACCGTCTCCAACAGCGTCGCCGCCGTTGGGCTGGTGGCTTATGCCAAGTATATCTCCACGGTGGCGCTGGTGGCGGCTTATTCCTTATCAGTGGCGTTTTTGACGATGTTACCGGAAGACGAGAAAACTGCTACGGGTTTTAGGACCATGTTATGTATGACGGTTGTCGTCATTTTGGTATTTGTTGTTGCTGCCTTGAGATTTGGGTTTGCTCGGAAAGGCCATCCTGCTTCTGTAATTCAATTCCCTCCTCCCAAATGAATTCTAATTTAGTTTATTAAACTGCTATTGAGTATGGGTTTGTTAAACTTTTGTTTGGTTGGTGTTGAATATATTTCGTTAAACTGACTTTATTAAATTTATGTTTTGTTTTGTTGATTGAATTTTAATTTTCTTTTAAATAAATATAATTTATAAACTAATTATTTTACTAAAATCAATTTTCTTATGAAATTAAGAAATACATGAAATATTTTTAATACATTTGTCCATCCAATTTTTTTTTCAATGATTAATTTGTAAAATAGATATTCAACCATCTATGAAAATATTTTTCAAGTATTTATCAAAGTATACAAATTCATTTAACACAAATTTTACCATATAGAAAATGTTATCAAAAATTTATTTAATTTTTCACTATTTACTATCTCAAGTAAATTTGATTATTTAATTATTCTAAAAAATTTATTATTTAATTATCATCAATGTTACTATTAAATTTCTCTTTTGTTTAAAAATTATTAAATTTATAACTATCATATGTGGTCCATTAGTCAAAAGAGACTAAAGTAACTAATAGGAGAATGAGTTCAAATCCTATAGTGCCACTTAACCTTAGGAATTAATAATTAATTTTAAAATTTTATGTCCATGAATTCGATCAGGGGTGAATTGATATTTTTATTGTATTATAAAAAAAAAGTGAAGAAATTATTTGAAAATATTTTCATTAATTTACTCATAATAATGTAAATAATAAGGAGTTAAAACTTTTTTTAAAGGGTAATAACCTTTTTTTTTGTTAATTTGTTATAAAAAGAAAAAACTTATTCGTTATTATAATTTTTTATTCATCATCGAAGTTAAATTTTTTTTTTAGTACCGATGTTTAAAATATTAAGCTTTGTTTGTAAATACTTTCTTTTATTATTATTATTTTGAATTCAAAAGCTGTAGTCCATTATTCAATCTCCTGTGCGACAGTCACATTTATAATTCTATATTTGAAAAATATATTCCAAATATATGCTAGTTTAGTTTTAAATTTTAATTCACACCGCTGAAATAAAAGGAATTGGACTTTCTAAAAAAAAAAAAAAAGCTTTCATATTCTAAAACATTCGAGACCCAATAGAAGAGAAGGGGACCCACTTAGCATCTAGAACCATCGAAACCCTTTACTTTCTTCTTTCAGAACCTTCTTGAACTTTCCGGCGACCGCCGATTCCACCGCCCTCCACGCATATTAATACCATCTCTCCCGGAATTCCACATCCATCTTCTAATTTCAATTCACCGGAGCTTTCTCTGTAATTTCAAGAACAAAGAGAGATCGTTTTCCCGCGAGCGACGCCGATGGATTTCAGAATTCTGGATTCTCCTCTGTTCTCCACCCTGCAACAAATGGTGGATATGGCCGACGGCGGCGCCGGCAAGCCCATCACCGGCCCGACCCGTGCCTACGTGCGGGACGCGACGGCCATGGCCGCCACTCCGGTGGACRTAATCGAATACCCGAATTCGTACGTTTTCGCGATCGACATGCCGGGAGCGAAATCAGGGGAAATTAGGGTTCAGGTGGAGGACGAGAACGTGCTTCTGATCACCGGCGAGAGGAAGAGAGAGGAGGAGAAAGAATCGGCGAAGTATTTGAGAATGGAGCGGAGGATCGGAAAATTCATGAGGAAATTTATGTTGCCGGAGAATGCGGATACGAACGCCGTGACGGCGGTGTGCCACGACGGCGTTCTCACGGTGACTGTGCAGAAGCTGCCGCCGCCGGAGCCGAAGAAGCCGAAGACGATTGAGGTTCAGATAGCTTAATTTAATCCATGGCTTTTGGAAGATTTCTGTGATGTGGGAAAATTGTAATGTTAGAACAAATAAAGTCTCTGTTCTGTGAGAATTCAACCAAAAAAAAGAAAAAAAAAATCTGTTGTGTGAAATTTGATCTTTCAATCTCAATTTCCATCCATCCTATGCTTCTTCCTAAATCCTCTTTTAACTGGAAATAATACGTTCTTCAAAAACACTGTTTTAGTTAATGGCCGAAGAACTCAAATTTATTCTCTTGTGAATATTCTTTCAACAGACGTTTAATTGTTAACATCAGTTGAAAAAACAAGCGAGCTTATTGTGTTTAAAAAAATCAATTGAAAAAACAATTGACATTAATTACAATATAGGATTTCTTATTTTATATTATTTTTGTTACTCTTTTTTTCTTATTTGAGTGTAAAAATTAGAAAAGAAAAAACAAATGGTGGGTTAGTCTTGTGTTCTCAGTAATGATGATTCTTCAATTTCCCATTTGGCGTTGGTGACGAGGACCAGGTGGCGCTGGTCTTGGTCTTGGTCTTGGTCATGGTCTGTTTACCACCAAGACACGAAAATTTATAGTCTCAAAAAGTTTTTYACACTATTTTCATTTCCATTAAATTTATGATCTCCTRTGAGATTATTTTAAAAATAAAATAAAATCCGACCGTGTATCTAATAATATTGTTAAAATRGGTTTAATTTARTAGTAATTAGTATATATTTTTAATTAAGATATTGTGAGTTTACAAACTATATATCTAATAATATAAAATTGTTAAAATAAACTTAATTTAATAGTAATTAGTATATATTTTCAATTAAGATGACATGAGTTAGACCTTTTTTATAATAGAAAACATAATATAAAATTATTACCACGTTATTCCGACAAAATAAGGAGGCCTTGGCCAGTGGTTTTGACTGTGGTGGAGCAGCCGTCGGAGGTCCACGTGGAGAAGACGTCAGCAAGGTGACGTACGGTACGGCGGTCCACCGTTTAGTTTCCGTCGTCAATTCCGCGGGGTAAGAATGTCTTCTTTTTTCTTTTGACTTTTTCAAACAAATAAAAACTGAAATGTGTCTTGACGCGATTGGACGGAAGTTTTAACGGTGGGGCCTCCTCTCCTCTCCTCTATTGACCATGACTTTTTTTTCCTCTCTATAGAATTTGAAATCAAACCATAATTTTGCTTGAAACTATTTTTAAACATCCTGCAGAGTCATATCAATATTTATGGTTTAGCTCTCCAAATCAATTGACCTATAACTCGTATATATTATAAATCTTTATTAAGTTTTTTATATTTTCAATATGAATCCTTAACATCCATCTGAAAAAATACGAGTGGTGTCGATTTTATTAATAATATTAAAATAGTCTCTTGAGAGATAGTCTCAAAATCTACCTCAACATTTATAGAGACGAATTGTGGGTATTTTAAATATTAGTGTTTGTAATAAAAAGTATTTAAAAATGAGTGAACAAAAGTGAGTAAAAACAATATTATCAAATCTTATATAATTTATCCAGATTGATTTTCATTTCGCAGTCTCCCTCTCAACTAATAAAACAACTTAATTGTTTATGATATTCTCAACTAATAACACAACTTAATTGTTTATATATCATAGAGTTGTTATTCAAAATTCTTTACTCCAATTTTTATCATTGGAGTTGGAATATATACATCAAATGAAAAAAAATGATGATCTTTACTCTAAACCTTGGTCAAGATGATGAAACTTTCTCATCCTTCAAAAAATAATTAAAGAAAAAAACAAAACAATATTCTTTGTGTTGGGGGAAGTATAATAACAATTTGGTTAGAATTGCCATTTTACCTAGTAAAAATCTCATGCAATGTTGTGATATATGATTGGTTTAACATAGCAAATTAAGTATTCCAATTTTAATGGACTTAAGTATTAAGAAAMTTTAAGCTAAAAGTCCAAAGTACCCCTTCCTTCTTCAATTAATCCCTCACCCCCTTGGACAATGGCAGCTGTTATATGGACTTAGACTGAGAAACAGTAGTCATCCACAAGATATAATATGACCAATCACTTAAATTTGAAAGGGACATGAAMATTTGGTTCAATATTGTGATATATGGTGTTTCTTGGAAAATAAGGGGTAAAACTTTTGGTCAAAATATTAAAAGATTTGACATTACAAAGTATATATCAATAACTAATAAATTCCCATTTGTGGATGCATATCACAACCTAGGCAGATGCATCTACTTTCGCACGGTTGGTCGCTAAGGAAGATTTTTTTGAAAATGTTTTGGGTTTACACTCCGTGAATTTTGTGTTGAATTCTATTCAAAATGTATGATATTGTATTGAGGAGGTCCAATCTATTTATAAATTCATAACTTGTTTAAATTCTAGTAGTGTAGATTGTCTTGTGAAATTGTTTGTTGCAATTTGGGGTCGTTGCAAATTTAGCACAATTGAGATTAAGTAGAGATCATGTTTTAACCTGAGCTAATGCTAATATGGTAGTCAATATTTAACTTAATCATTATTTTATATTAATTAATGATGACAATCACGTAAAATAAAGTGTAAAATACAATTTTGGTCCTAAGGTTTAGGGTAGGTGTCCTAAAGTTTTAAAATGAACACTTTTTGTTCATGAAGTTTATAGGATGGTTCTAAATGGTCCCTAATAATTTGATAGTTAGTTGATTAACGTTAAGATGATGTGGCAGTTAAGTTGTCAGTACTGTACTTTCAATCGCCTTCGCTCTTCTCCTTCCTCTCTCCTTCTCTAGCGAACCTCACGTTGCCACCTATCAGTCCTTCTCCTCGTCAGTCGATATCGTTAAGGAACTTATTTCTAATATAGAAAGAGGGACGTACATGTTCCTCATTAGATCTGAACGAGGAACTCGGATATCTAAATGAAGAACTGATGTTCCTTGTCGAATTTGAATGAGGAATCTTCTTCGTCGGATCTAAAAAATAATCAGGAAAAAAATGAGAGGGGTGACAAACGAGCGATAGTGGGGAGATGAGAACAGAAAGGGAAGAGGAGAAGGAGAGAGAGAAGAGGGAAGGAAATGAAAAGTCTAAACAAAATAAAAAGATTATTAAATTAATATATTTTGTCAAATCAACAATAGTCAGCCAACAATTTAACCATCACATTATCTTAACGTTAGTTAACTAACGGTCAAAGCATCTAAAGACCATTTAAAATCATTTTACAAACATAAGTGACAAAAAATGTCCCTGATGATAAACTTAAACCAAATAAACACATACTCCAAATCTCGAGTATATTTTCCCTTAAAATAAAAATATATGGTAGTTAATTAATATAAACCTTTTCAAAAATAAATATTTTCAAATATTTCATAAAATAAAGCTACCCATTAAAAATTCCTCAATTTAGACCAAAAAGCATATATTTCCCTTTCTGAAATTTTATGGTCTAAATTAAAAATAGTTTAACATAGCTCAATGGTAATTAGCAAATGTTTCTGATCTAGAGGTTATGAGTTCGAATTTCCGACCCAATTATTGTACTTTAAAAAAAAGGCTTAAGAATTCTTATTTCATACATGCATTGGAGTTGTGAACAGATGGAGAATGGCGTGTTGGCCCATAAATTGCTAGTTTTCATCTTCAATGGCTTTGAATTTGAGTTTGATTTTCCCAATTTTAACAAAAAAAACGTGTTGAGAACTTCCAAACTTTGTGGGACTTTGAAAATAAATGAGTGCATAAAAACTACTCACTATTTCAAAACTCTATCAAGAGGGATACATTTTTCCCTTATCAGCTTTGAAACGCAATCAAATTTCAAACCATTGCGCTCCCAAAAACTCAAAAAGAGCCATATTATGCACATTTCACTTGTCATTCTCGAATGTTCTCAAATTCACATTCTAAAACAAGGTTGAACGATTCCAGATAACCCTCCGCTCATCTCGTTTATGAAGAATGCTACACAGAACGTCATATATCGTCTTGTGTTAAAGATATCTATAAAAGATTTAATTTTATCGCAGTGGTGATCTAACAGCTTGCAAGATGAAAAATAGGTCATGATCTGCGGGTTTCAAGATATTGATTTGATTGTATGTTCAATCGTGGACTATTGTGCATCTATTGTCGGGAATCTTTACGTTTGACGACCTTCACCGCCCGTCGAAGGGGTCGATTTTGGAGGAAGATAATGTGGAGGCTCAAATGAGTGCATATATGAATTCAAAAGTCTACTCAGAGTCATCCCTTTGGGATACCCCACAGACCTTGTATTCTAATTTCTACACTTTGCTGGTCTTCTCCTTTCATTATATTAAGCATTAGCGTTGAAGCTTCCTAAGTTTGGAGGAAAGTCAGTGGGAAGCTGCCTGCCTAAGCTTAGCTAGCTCACTTCATATTTTGGCTATTTCTATATCTATGCCACAATTCTTTTATCTCTAATTCTGATCTCAGTTTCAAAAAGTATCCTACTTTTGTTTGCTTCTTTATTCTCTCGGTTCCCAAATGTCTTACAATAGTAACCAGCACCTCGCTACGTCTGAGAGCGATCTTGCCGAGCAGCCCGGGTTCGAGTTTCCGGACTGGATGTTCGATGGGTGGCTCAATGAAAACTCTTCGTCTCTGGCTGAGTCGGTCATGTACCCGGTTTATAAAGCGGGCGAAGAAGTCGATGAGATTGTTGGGATCAATACCATCCACCAAGGAGAGCCTAGCAGCAGTAAGCACATATAACTCCCTATTGCATTTAAGAATTTTTGTAAGTTTGCGAATGTTTTTTCGGTTTCATGAATATGGTTTCCCGAGGGATGGTGCAGTGGCAAAGACATGGGGCCTTGTGGTATCATCAACTATAAGGTCTTGTGTGTTCAAGTCCTGCACTGATCATAGTGTTACTCAGCCCGAGCAATGAGTCTCAATTATAGAAATTCACTAGTGTAAACAACATTGCATCGATTCCAAAAAATCTATTTAAAAAAAAGTTTCACATGAATATGATTTTTAATGGTGTTGGTAGGAGACCGTGGGAGAGAGAGGGAAGTTAGAGAGAGATTTGCATTCAAGACAAAATCAGAAATTGAGATTCTAGATGATGGGTTCAAGTGGAGGAAGTATGGGAAGAAGATGGTGAAGAACAGCCCAAATCCGAGGTAAGAAAAAACCAGTAATGTTCTAGTTGAACGGAACACAATTCTATCTAAAACATGGTTCTTTGTTTCAAACAATGTACAAACATGAACAAGAAATGTTTTGTGTGTTGTTAATCTGAAAGTTCTTAATGCAGGAACTATTACAAATGCTCAATCGAAGGCTGCCCGGTGAAGAAGAGAGTCGAGAGAGACCGAGAGGATCCGAGATATGTGATTACGACGTACGAGGGTGTTCATACCCATGAAAGTTCTTGATTTGTTTATTTTTACACCAAATCTCTCCCAATGTTAAATAAGCCTACATTTTTGGGTTTCTTGTGGGGAATTATAACTAGTATATGAACATCAACGTCAGGTAATAGTTCTAGCGATCTGTTGTTTGTCTGATATCATATTTGCAGTAGAGGCCCCATACCAAACATTACTATTACATATATTAAAGATACGACAATCCAAACCATACCGTTACAGATCAAAACACCATGTAGGAATCGTCGAATTTGCATTAGTTTGTCCCATCTCAACTTTCCATTGAAAAGCTCTTCCTTTTTCTGTCATTAAAGAACATGGTACCACGAAATATGTTAATCACAAAATTCATACATTTACAGAAAAGGCTCTTGATTCATCCAATATATAACGAAGTGATCTTGTGATGTGAAGATAACTGAGAGCTTTTGTTTTGACCAATTCCTTTACAAGTGAAAGAAAAGAAAAAAAAAATAATCCATAGTATAAGGCCAAGCGATCCAAGAGATCGATCAACTGAAACATATATGTGAAGCAATACTTTGGTTCGGGATCACGATATTGGGGTTTCTTTTATGTGAACCCGAAGCTGTCGAAGCGGAAATCATTCCCTCGCCATGTATATCAGAGGAAATGCTCCACAAGATATCGCCAATCAGAACTTTGTCACCACGCGACGAAAATCTAACGATCGCTTTCGACTTGGATAATGGAAGCTTGAAGTTCCCACCCATTCCACTTGAAAGCAACCAACGGGATCCGGATTGCTGCTGTGCGGTGGTTCCCCAGTACTGAGTTTTATTAAGCTCAGAATTTACACCCAGAAGATGAATAGCAGAGATTTTAAATGCGTGAACAATGTTCCCTTTATCTGCTTTCTCCCGGGTCGTTTTATGACTCTCTTCTTGTGCTTCCAATGGCTCATTCTCCTTGTTGACATCGTTTGCTTCAGAGGCCGTGCCATGCATTGTGTCGATAAAAAACCTCTCAACCTCCATTATGCACATCATCGGGCCACCAACAGGTTCATAGTTTCGTAATCGATCTCTAAGTTGCACCATGAGAGCCACCACGAGCTTGTTCCCAAACAATCCCGGCTCCTTGATGGATATCTCGGAGTCGATATCTTTTGATAGTCTTCCAACTATATCTGCATAGTTAGCACCATGGGCCACAAGAATCTTCATAATGTGCTGACCATTTTGATCATCGCCATTAATGAGACCAGCATCAAGCCTTAACCAATCTTCCAATGTTATAGAAAGATCCATCAACCCAACAACATCACTCGCTGTATCAGGCCGCTCCATAAACTGTAGTTCCTTTAGTACTTCCAAACTACAAGAACCGTCCAAACTGGAACGTCTCTGTCCACAGGCTGGCACACAGTGAAAAGGGCGGGCATTGATTTGTGATGGCATCTCATCATCTGTCATGCCGGATTGTATTCTCAAACCTTCTATTAAGAGTGTTTCGCTCTTGTCCAGTGCTAGAAAAGCTAGATCATCTGGCACCATGAGGTCTCGGTTTGTCTCAAAATCCAGAAAAGATGGCAATCCTTCATCGTCTTTCCTTCCACAACATGAAACCGAACTACACGATAAGTTATTCTCAAGCATAGGCTCCCTGTGACAGAAGTAGATGAGTCAAGAATTTGGCATAATGAAAACCTTCTGAGTTGCAATTTAAAAGTTTTAGAAATCAAATCAATATTGCAATGGCTGACCTCTCTAGCATTGTTTCACTGGGAGGACATTCTGATATCATTTGTTGGAGAGTCTTTCCGGTAATATCGTCCAAAGGCATTAACTTTTTTGCCAGTGTCGAAAGGTTTTCGGTTCCAGCCAACGCTAAATTTTGCGAAATCTCCATGATATTATGACCCATTTCATCAGGTAGAACAACTGGATCAGAACATTGAACGACTAAGCTCTGTCCAGTGCTAGTGTTTGGAGAGAGCGAACGACTCATGGACCGCAAAAATCCGCCACTGTTTATCTTAAGAAATGCACCAAAGCCTTCTCCAAGTGAAGGTAACTTAGGTGGCTCTTCTTCTTGGGGCAACTCAATAGGACTCCCAAATCCACTTGAACTATAATGTGGAGAATGCTCGAAATCTCTCTCGTCTAAGCCCCATTCTTGCATTAAAACTTCGGTCTCTAAGTCTTCGAGAATTTTGACATTCCTTCTGTTCCTCAAGGACTGATGTCCTTCCTGTGCTTCTTCAGGAATATAAATAATTGGAGAAAAATCAAAATCCTCATCTTGATTCCCAGAACAAGACTCCATAAAATCCAATAACGAATTACTATAATCCTGCAACTCTTCAGTATCTGTAAAATCCAATAACGAATTACCAAATACAAGAGATTCCTCCTCAAATTCTCTCAATAAGCGCTCTCTAGGAGACGATATATCAGGATCTGAAAACCTTGAGGAACCGTGCTCCAACCCCAGCTGCTTTAGAAAATCACTAGCCACAGATTCATAGGAGTCATCATCTAAGCTAAGAGATCTTCTAGCACAATTCTCCTTGGCATCCATATCGATATCTTGTTTGAGGAGTTCACCAACAGCTAACGAAGAATTAGTCTCCACTGACCGTGAGGTTGACTTGAGATCAAAATCTGAACTGAGCTCTTCAGGAGTAACTTCCTCCACTTGTAGGTGATTCTCTTCATATTTGAAGCCATCCAATATAGAGTCATCAACATGAATATCGCAGACTGCATCCTTCAATATGTTGCTCAGCTTAATTTTGATGGCAACTTTCTCATCTTCGATGATCTCATCCAAAGAAACAGTTTCCATTTTGGAGCTCTCAATAGTCCGAACAGTACTTTTATCCATACTAAGCTCTTCTGTCCCAGCTAATTCTATCCCACATTCAATAATGGAAAACTCACCACAGTCATAACCACCTCCACCAATTTCTTCATCAGACTTGTGTTCCTCAGTAGATTTTAATTCAAGTTGCTTGGCAAACTCGGAACCTGAATGCTCTGGCTTATGCTGCTCTGTCTCATCCATCTTACGATACAAAAGGTTTATCGACTTAGATAGCTCCAACCTTGGATTTAGTTCATCAAAATTTCTTGTATCAACTAACTGAGTTGAGGTAATAGATCCATATTTTTTACTATGAGAAACATTTCCTTCTGGACTTGGAAGCCCATCTAAATTAGTTGAAGTAAGGCGGGCACCATAGGTAGAAAAACTTGACCTATTTTGCAATAACTTCAGGAGTTGGACAACGTTTTCGGGACCGCTCAATTTCATTGGATCATCCTTAGTTACCAAAAAACTAAAACTGACGTTTAGGGTAGCACCTCTCGCATTGACCCCAAGTCGAAAGCTAGTCGACCAGTTCCCAGAACACTTCTCCCCCTCTAGCTCCTCTAAGGTAAGAGGTAAAATCCTTGTGAGGTCAACCCAATGCTCCCCAAAATCGAGCCTAGGTGCCCCAAACATGGAAACATAGATCAAGAAAAGCTTCGGGTCATATTTTGCCGAGCCGTTAGCCAAACTTTTCCCACCATATATCAAACATTTGTGAATCAAAGTCTCGTCAAATTCAGCCATGCCTTGCAAAACCTTAGACGGCTGAGTCTCCAAAATCTCATCCTTCCTTTTCCAATGCACACTTAAACTATAACCATTGAAACTCGGAGACAAACCTTCTATGGAATGAACCTTGAGATAAAACACACAGTTGAACTTGCGCTGCCGAATATGAGTAAGAGCTTTCAAAGATTTCTTCCAGTTCCATGTAGATGACGACCTTCTTTCATTGACCAATGATTCTTCTTCCCTCGAAGTTCCCTGGTTGAATCTTGATTTTGATTCAGTCAAGTGGGATTCTAACCGTCCATCAGGTGGGCAAAAAACCGAGTTCGTATGGCCCTTGTGCAAGTACAGAGCTTTACTTATAGCCTCAATTTCCTCCAGCAACCGACCCCCATCAGACTCCCCTATGCCATCACAATTTCCAGACTTCATTTTGCACTAAACAAACCCACAATCCGCTACGTATTTCAACAATTTCATCATAGAAAACGAAAACCCCCCATAAATAGCTGAATCACAAACAGCAAAGAAAGAGAACACAAAGGAACTCAGCATCACCATCATCAACAATAAGCAACCCCATTTCAAAACAAAATTATAAAACATCATTCCTCTTACTAGAAACAACAATCAAATCTCAAAATTCAGTAGAAAGACGAACAGAAAACAACTAGCAAAACAACATAAACGAAAAATCCCAATCCCAACAGACCCCATCAAAACATCGGATCAGTTAAGGATTAAAGTTAAGCAATCGAGTTACCAAGAAAGAGAATGACACAGTACCGAATTCAATAGTTGGGCAGCTTCTCCGCCACAAAAGATGTACACTGTAACCCGAAAAAATGATAAGAGTAGAAAATTAATGACCCGGAGGAAGATTAATATTCATCAACTGAGGCCGAAATAATCTGGGAATCGAATATCTTCTTCTATTAGAAATCTTCCTGGATAGTTTTTTCAGAGGAAAAGCGTGAGAGACATTAATATTTTGTCTTCTGTGCCACCGCGCCTGGAGAAGCCGCGGACTTGGAAAGGTAATAATTTTAAAAAGAAAAAATGGATCGTCGATTCGGGTTTCATTACTGTGTGAGTGAATTCACCCGAATTTTGTACAATCTAATACCTGGTCCGTTGTATTGGGAGAAGGGGGTGCCGATCATGGGATCGGATGGCTGAGAGAGAAGAATTCGCCACGTGTCTCTTGATTATTGGAGGAAACCTACCCAACAACCCCGCCTACCCCCCTCGTAAAGTTTGGAGTTTTACATAAATGTCTGCCTTTTTCCTCTTCTTTTTGGTTTTTTTTCTTTTAATTTTACACGTGTCAGAGGCAGGGAATTAAACTTTTTTTCTATCGGGTCAATATTAACAAGGGAATCCATATAATAGTATCATAAAAAATTAATAAAATATAAAAATTAACAACATAACATCACTAATATAAACATAATATTAATATTAATCATTTTTAACGTATTTAAAAAAATGTGAAATACTTATTGGTTTATATATTTGTTAGGAATTTTTTGTTTTTATAATTTTTTTTTTTAGAAATATCCAATGACATCCACATTTTATTAATATTTTAAAAATAAAAACAAATTTTTTAGGGGTCAATGATTCCTCTTTTTTAATCCAACTTTGATTTTCAAAAGCTTAAGTTTTTCAATAGAAACTAGAAACAACAAACATGAATATAAACAAAAATAGAAAACAGTTGTCAAATGGGTCTTAAATATTTTGTTTTAATCACTCAACTTTATATTTGAACAAAATTTAATGTCTTTTCTTTATTTACTTGATTATTTTTTAGGAGATTATTTTCCTAATTAAGTATTTGAAATCAAATATAGCAATATATTAGATTTTCAAAAAAAAAAAAAACCAAAGCTTTCATTAAATAATTAACCAAAAAAAAAGAATGTCAATGACTATAAATAATTTTATATACAAATTGGACAGCTAAAATAGAATATGTGGAAGTTTGAGAGTTAAATTAGAAATATCAAATAGATAATTCATTTCTTGCGATGAATGGAAATATTACCCATCACTGAAACTGAAACGTACATTTTGGCTTCCACAAAATTTTAGTTTTCGTCAAACAAACTCACTAAAATCTCAAAATAAAACTAGGTAAAATAAATAAAGCAAACAGATCTCATACAATCCAGAGTCAAATGTAACTTAATTGTATACAAATTGATATAGTCAGATCGTAATTAAATTTTTAATGTTAAAACCTAATTATTGCATCTCTAAAAAGTACTATAATGAAAAAAGTACTAATAAAACCAAAATAAATAGACTGAGACTGCATGTTAATCCATATGTTAACATTAAAGTTAAAATACACTTTCTTTTATATGAATGTTAAAATACACTTTACTTCACGCAACCATTAAAAATACTTCATTTGATTAAAACTACATATTACCCAAAAAAAAAAACTAAAACTAAACTAAACTAACAAAGATATTGAAATTCCATTTCATGAAACATTGAATCAGAGAGAGAATTAAATAAATGAAGTTTACTTTCATGAAACATGAATGGAAGGCCAATTTTATTAACCTTAATTCATAACCATTCA